>JAUPMG010201031.1:0-23612 GCA_031762675.1 Pachysandra terminalis
CACATACAATCACACAGATAACTCCAATAATTTATTCATATATTATAACTAGGAAAATAAAATACTTTCAAAGGTTCGGGTCATTACATCCACGAACACCTATGCATATTTACAACCTCATTTATTTAGGTTTATTGTTTATTACCTTCCCATTAAATGGGAAGTGCAAACCTGATAGGTTGAAATATGATTCTCTTAATTTCACACGTGACCTGTAGTATCCGGCATATTGATAAATGGTAACAAAGCCCTAGCCTAATTTTAAGACCCTATCTCTCGTCTAGTTTGCTATTTGTCTCTCCAACGATGCCAAGGGTGAAGACAACAAGGAAGTTGGAGTTGATGAGAGGCACGAAAGTCGCGGCCTCAAAGAGGAGGAAAGACGGGGCAAGTTCATCACGCCCACCACCACCGCAGGAGTCTTCCGCATTCGACTCGTTTGAAGAAGAGGGATCAAGTTCTAGTTCGAACCGAAGGCCCATGGCCCGAGCACACCGTCAGCCGCCTCCACTTGAGAAAGTTTTCATAGAAACCTTTTTTGACCGACTGGTCCTTCTGGAGAGACTCATCGTTGTCGTGGACGTTCGACCTTTTGGCGTAATTGACATCCTTATAGGTGCTAACTGGTTGCCTATCTTGCATTGGAGCGGGACGGCTCAACCATCTGTGGTCCAGTACATTTACACCTCCATGGTCTCCTGCAGTCGCCTAGGTATGTTTATATATTTTGATATCGAGGGTCAGGCTCATCAGTTGTCAGTGCCCCCTATAGAAGAGATCATGGGATTATCCATGAACCCTAGACTGTCCCACCTTGTCGATCTAACCACCCGTGTAAGGGATGAAGTGACAATCTGACTGTGTGGGGAGCCAGTCCATTGGAGGGATGGCAATGCCTTCCCTGCGACTGCTATGTCACCCCTTTATCACATCCTTAACAATATCTTCATATGTAATCTGTACCCTCGGTCTGGGAACTCTATAGACCTCACCAGCCAAATGGTTCAGATCTTGAACCAGATCTCGTTGGGACATAAGCCCTGCCTTCCTAGTCTTATCATGCAGCACATTATCAACACCATCTCCAACCCCAAAAAGACCACCCAGTTACCTTTCGCCTGTCTGATGAGTACCCTAGCACAAAGATGGGGTGTGCTTCTACCCTCTAACAGGGAGGGAGAGCGTGTTCGATATTTCTCTAAGGTCAACATGAGATCGATGGGGATCTGATTTCCACAGCCTGGGGAACCCGAGAGAGAGGGGCAACAACCAGATGCACTAGCCCCAACTCGTCCTCCTCGAGTACCCCGCCCAGAAGCCGCGTCATCCACTCCAACACAAGCTAGCAGATTTTCGAGCCAGTAGCAGGAAAGAAGTAGTAGGACTATGGATAATAAGATGGAGGCAATGGGGAGGGCAGCTGTGGAGATCATAACTAATTTGCGAGAGCATCGATCCGCTTGGGAGAGGACCACTGCTGAGATCCATACCGAGTTGCGGGACTAGTGATCTACCTAGGAGAGGGCCGCAGACTGGATGATGGAGTGCCTGAGGGACATGGTCTCCTCCTGCCGCAGGACTAGCGTTGCGGTGCCACCACCACCCTATGCGGAAGTGCCAGAGTTAGAGCTCCTGCAAGTCAGGAGGTGAGGGGATGATGTGGAGTGATAGATTTGGAACCTCAGAGAGAGAGAGAGAGAGAGAGAGAGAGAGAGAGAGAGAGATGAAAACTCTAATAATGCTTTGATTAATTTGACTTTAGAAATTGTCTTTTAGTTAGATGGATATGTTTATGTGGTGATTATGATGACACTGAAATTTTGCGAACTTCTTATTTTTTTTTTTTTATGAAAGTATAAGCATGATTCTCTACGTTAAGTGCACTTATATTATTTCCCTTTGATATGGTTGCTTACTGCATTTTCTCTGTTGTAAAATTCTCATTTTCACTAGATGAAGATACTCTGTGATCATTAGCGACTAGACCATCACTTGTGTAGGATGTAAACCTCTGTGACCTTAAAAGGAGTAGGTATTGGGGACCTCACCGTCTTGATTTCGGGGAAGAAATCCTTTTAAAGGAGGTAGGTTATAAGGACCCTTACCCAATGAACTTGTCTTTTGGACCAAACACAACTATTTTGGGCTTACCAGCCCATAGGATTAGAATAGGGAAGCCTTGGGCGTGCTAAGGGTGTGCACAAAGGGTTCTAGTTTGGGTAAGAGGAGTCAAATGTAATTCTCCTTATCCCAAGTATTAAATTAGATTAGGGTACGAGGGGACAATTCTGGAAAAGACGATGAAACGAGGCCAAAGTAGATATGAGTCGGGGAAGGCTCTCCCGTATCCAGCTTCAGCCGGGTGATAGAGAGCAACACAAGGATACCATTCCTTACAGGAAGGGCGTCACAAGAAAGTTGCTAGAATACTTATAGTACTCTTATCGAACTCTACATCTCAAGTTTTTTGATTTGCGTGATGCTTGAGTTTATCAACGATATATATGCTTGGATTCTTATAATAAAAGTTTTAAATGATGTGTTTAATCTTGTACATGTTTTCAGTGTTGTGGATGTGAATATATGATGTTTGGAATTGATTTGATGACCTAGAGTTGGATTTAAAAACCTGGAGAAAACCCATAAATTTCCCAGATTCGCGCCGTTCGGCAGAAGTCGGTCCACTGCCACTTTGCCGACAAAGTGCATATTTTAGTTCAAAATGGGAGATCGGCAGGCATCGGTACACCAGCGAACCCCCAGTGAATCACTGAGACCCTTTGGTTCACCGACCACTCCACCGACAGAGACATGTTTGTAGTACATTTTAGCTATTCAGCAAGCTTCGGTCTACCGATGACCCTACCGACCATGTTGTCGAAGACTCTGTATGTTACACAGTAGTTGGGAATTTTTTCGGATGACCTAGGTGGATGATTTGGGGCTTCAACCATCGATTGTTTTTGATTGCGGAAGCAAGATTTGACTTGAAGGCATCTAGCCTGCCTGCGGGGAGTCAATCTTGGTGTTCCGAGGTTATTGTGACCATCATTCCGACCTTAGGTTTAATCTGGATTGGTTGTGAAAGAATTGGTTAATCTATTATGATTGTTTGTTCTTGTTGTGATAATGGATTGGAAGCTTATGAATGTGTACAATTGGATTATCCGCGTGCATGGGCGTGCGGATAGTTTCTGTTGTTGGCCTTCATTTGATATCCTAGTTTAATGCATTATATACTAGGTTGATATCAAGTTATAAGTGAACCGGGAGGTGGAAATATACCATGGAACTATTGCGATGCCTCCGGTTGGGTTGACTATACACCCGTGGGATGAAATGGCCCCACTTAAATTAGGGTAGGATGTCAGAGTTCATCCTTTACAGGTTCTCTAGTCCTCATGTTTGGTACCCTTGTAAATTAGCTATATGGTAGCCTTCATGCCATGGGTTAGCGCCCTGAACGGAGAGGGGAATTCAACCAGTTCCTTGGACCATGTCCTAAATCGGTTATTGTTGTTGAGAAGCTTCGTGTGAGGTCCACTTATCATGAGATGTTAATCTTAGGATATTCATTGTGCATAAATATCATTATTTGTGTGATAATTCTCATTGCATCCATCTTAAGACATGTGCATGATTTCATCTCATCTCATTCTAAATTCTTCATATTGTTATTGGATTAATGTTGTACTAACCTTGTGATTTGATCTCCCTAAGAGGATGAGTGACTATTCCATGCTTCTTATTAGGCATCATAGGCTCATAAAAACTTTTATGTTGTAGGAGGGGAGGAGGAATGATCGTATTAGCTGGATCGTAGCTGCTTGTGAACTTAGTTGATTTATTTCCACGTTTTTGGCTTGCACTCTTGAGGGAGTTAGACTTATGATTTCGATGTAATCATGTTGATTGTTGATCTAGATGGAATGTTGATTAAACATGTTGGATTTTTTGTATAGACGTGTTGGGATTCTGGCCCAGCCGAGGCCAAGGATTATATTTGGGATTTAGTATGGTTTTGATTCTTAAATTCAGGGATGTAGTACTTCTGCACTCTGATTCAATTTTTAAATGAAAGTATCTATTGCTTTTATTTTACTTATGGTTGTGGTAGCAACCGCGGTCTAGATGTGGATCCCGAAGGTCTCACCTCGAGATCCATGCAATCCCTCGTTGGGAATCATGTCATGGGATCTGAGGTGTGACTTGATGTATCTGGAATCCTCTGTGGAGTAGGGTTGGAGCCTAAGGTGACTTGGGGTGTGGGACTAGCTATCCTTTAATCCCGTGTTGACACGTGTGCATTTACATGTGATGAATGTAATCATACATGAAGATGTTAACTGGGTGTGGCATAGGGGAAGTTCTTTGTGATGCCCTGGATACATCCACGGAGGGAGGTTCTATGCGAGGGTGCCCGAATGTATCCCTGTGATAAAAAATAATGGTGGGACTAGAGCATCCCATGGGTTGAGAAACCCTAACACTGTGGTGGACACACATGATCCGCTGGGGTGCCTTAGCCAGAATTGGTGCATATAGTCTGTGTGAAATATGTGGCAACAGTGGAGATTGAGCATGAACATTAGTGACACATTATCAACCTTATGCATTTTCATTTCATGTGGTTGTGCTTGCCATCATGATTGACAAAGGATTGATCACTCATGTCATTGCATATAATGAACGAACTACTGCATTTCTGCATGCCATGGTATACTCTCATGGAAATTCATTCAATTGTGTGATTCTTTGATTGTACATTGTACTTGCTGAGTGTGTAGCTCAGGCATTTCTGGCTCCTAACATTTCAGGTGAATCGAATAGGGATAATGGATTGCTGAAGTGGACACTGAGAGGATTTGGAGCTGACGACATGGAGACTTAGTTTCAGTTTGTTTATCTACCATATTAGTCTTTGTTGTATTTGGATTGGAGTAGCTTGACTCCTTCACTAGTTAGGTTGTGTTACCAACATCTACTTGTATCTTTTGGATTAGTTGTCGTTGTTCTTGAACTATGTTTGGGTTTGAACCATTTATTATATATTTGCTTCGGCTGTTATATTCTTCTAATGTAATTGTTGAGTTATTAATTTTATTTTGGGAGAGGCATCCCTTTGTAGAGCGTAGAGGAGGGGTGAGATTCACTCTTGGAATTCAAGTTTATATCCCCTAGAATGGGCGAGGTATACCCCAGAATTCAGGATGTGACAAGTGGTATCAAAGCCTAGGATTTAAATAATTTTAGAAACGAGGCTTCAGGTAAGTAAGTGGAACTAAGAGTACTATGACTGTGAGTAAATAGCTATGGGATATGATGAGAAATGTAAGTAAGGGAATAGATATGTAAGATTGGGATTAAGGGTTGATTATTAGTTATGTACCCTTAGAGGTTGCTTCATGAAGGATGCTGAAGGATAACAGCTCACTATTCCTAAAGATATAAAGATTGACCTTAAGGATGTATTGTGTGGTGAGTATACTGGGTTGTCTCGAAGGCACTTAGACTTAAAACAATCTCATTTGATAGAAGTGAGATTGACATGCCAAAGGTAAAGAATGCCTTCGACGACGCCAAAGACCAAGTGAACTTGGGAATTTCAGATAGATTGATATTGACGCACTAAAGGAAAGAACGCCTTCGATGGTGCCAAAGATCAAATATAGTTCAACCTTTGATAGGATGAATACCAATGGCGCCAAAGGCTTATATAGCCCAATGTTACCAAATACATAACTCAAACCCATAAAGAGCTGAAAGTACTAAGACTAATCAATGCGCCTTGATGATAACAAGACCGGATGGTCTTGAAGGTATCAAAGCTAAACAGGTTTCATTTGTGCCATGACTAGCTGATCTCGAAGCACTTAGGCTGAAAACAACCTCATCTGATAGAAGTGAGATCGACATGCCGAAGGTAAAGAATGCTTTCGATGGTGCCAAAGACCAAGTGAACTTGGGAATTTCATATAGATTGAGATTGACACGCTAAAGGCAAGAATGCCTTCGATGGTGCCAAAGATCAAATATAGTTCAACCTTTGATAGGCTGAATACCAATGGTGCCAAAGGCTCAGATAGCCTAATGGTACAAAATACATAAATCAAAGCTATCAAGAGGTGAATGAATTTAGTAAGTACTTTAGACCAGGTAAAACGTCATTGGTGCCAAAGACATTCGATGGTGCCAATGGTTAAAAGATATCATAATATTTCTAATTCGTGTAACTTATGCTAATGCCTATCATTGGTGCCGAAGGCATAATGCACACTTTTATGATTTCAAAGGGGGATTTAGCAATCTAAGGAAAGGTGAGGCGTGAAGGTTGCCCACTGTGAATTACATACTGAATTACGTCTTTGTTCATAATGATGAAATTGTCATGATGGAAAAGATGTAATTCATTAATGTAATTTGTAAGGGGACCACTTTAGAGACAAGGATAATTACCACTAATTACCCCTGGATTAACATTTTAAACACCATTAGAAAATGATTTTATGGGAATTTTACCTACCACCATACCTCCCTAAACTGCTATAAATTGCAGCCTCTGTTTCCAAACAGAGAGATCAGAATCTGGAGGCAACGTACAATTTCTATAAATGTGGTTCTGAAGTGTGCTCACAAAGCTCCAAACACCCCTACCCACTAAACCTTCTAGTCCTATTTGGTTTTGTGTTTTCCTTCTTTCAATTTTGCTATTTTGTTCTTCTCTAGAAGATGGGGTACGGTCGATTAGCGACTTAGGCTTTCGTCTAGTCAATAATCCTCTATTGACAACAATTTTACAAAACGAACCTAAACATGTATTATCCCCTAAAAGGAAATGGAAAGATGGTGTCATTTTCTACCTTGGGTCAGTATCGCCTAAAAGAAAAGGATAATGAGATTTCAGTACTCTTTAGATAAGAGGGATCTGATGTGGTTGATTAAGCACATTCTTGGAACAGCGTTTCCTAGAGGAGATGTGGGATTGATTATATGGTTAGGCTTGGCGTAAAACCCCTCTACATTTATTGCATCATTTCTTCTCATCGTAACCATTACATCATAACTTCATATTGCATTGCATTCTTGATTGTGAGTCTCATTACATCATTTGTGGGCTCATGTTATGTCCAATTGCATAAATTCATATCTGTGTGTGATGAAGTGTTATTGATTAAGCTGTGATGTGATGTGTGGGTATTGATTGATTTGAAAGTGTAATGTGTGATTACTGAGTGAGTTATGGTGTGATGTAGAATTGTTGTTTGGGTTTTGGTGTGATGTGTGGTTTGCTGATTTGATTGTTGTGAGTGAGTTGAATGGTAAATGATAAGGAGGAATGTTATAGTATAGAAGAAACTATGAGATTTGGTAGCCTTGTGAGATGATGTGTATCATGACAGAGTTCATGAGGATATTGGTGTTTGGACAAGTTCTGTATGTATGTGTATCATGACAGAGTTCATGAGGATATTGGTGTTTGGACCGGTTGTGTACGTATATGCATTGTGACAGAGTTCATGAGGATATTGGTATTTTGGGCAAGTTGTATATGTTTATGGTTATGGTGGTACTTAAATGAATATAATGACATGATAATGATGAGAGTTATAACATGTGAATAATTATGTTTATAGCTGTGGTGGTATGTGAATGAATATAAGAACATGATTGTAATGGGATTAATGATACGAGAGTATTGAATTTGAAAATTGTGATAATTACTTGATTTAAATAACAAACGTCTGTCTTGGCTTGCACGAATTAATATGATTTATTGTATGACTATGAAGGTAGTTATTATAGATTCTTTGGATTATTCTTATTGAGCCTCCAAACTCACCCTTATGTTGAAATAGGTGGATCCCTAAAGTGATGATGAACCCAAGAAGGGAGTCACTAGAAAGATGTGAATAAGGCTGTGTGAGCCTTAAGAACTATTTAGTTTATATTTGAATTAGAAATTCGTTATTTTCTGTTTTGACCCCAAGTGGGCGGGCATGAATAATGTAATATTTTAATTATGGTTGGATTTATTTATGGTTGTTGAATTATAGTTGAAAGGTTTTAATTTAATGAGACTTCCACTGATTTAAGTTAAGCTCTGTTGGACCTCGAGTTGGTTGATTGCTTTGGCCACATCCATGGGTTGGATCCGAAGGTCGTTCACTTAGAAATCCTAGAGATTACATATCTCAGATTTGGGGCGTGATAAACGGTCACGACGGTTGTAAAAGTAAAAGTCTTTGTCTGTTGCTGATTAATCGACTAGATAGGTTGGTCGGTCAATCGGACACTTGGAAACTGTAGAACCATATTTTGCTACGAAAATATATTGCATTTGATTTCTACCATAAGATATCATACATTTACATCATAAATCATAGAAAAAACGTATGTAATCAATTGATAATCACATTCCATCTAAAAAGAAATATAATGAATCAATGAACATCATTCATGTTGTTCTTCACTCATTTCATACTTCATTCATATAAGATGCAAAAAAGTTATTCAACCTATCATAAACCAATCACAACAATCCACGAGAATCTTGACAGCAATGGTTACGTACTTCAAGTTGTTCAAATCTCTTGTTGACAAACCTTTCTTATCCTTCTTCTTTTCCTTCTTCTCCTTTTCTTCTTTCTCTTCCTCTTCTTTGTAACTGAACTAGGTTTTGAGTCGTGAATCCCACATCCAATCTCTAATGGAATCCTTCCCCAAACCCTTAACCAATGAGATGAGAGGAGAGGGAGAGATTTTTGGTAACACCCCTCCATTCTCTCCCATTACCAAACCGACGAACACAAGTTTGAATTTCAAAACTATTTTTAGAAAGTTATAGATAAACCCCAATAATATTCTAAATACACACAAAATCCAAAAATAAATATTTTAACTTTAAATCAAACCAATTCTCTCATTTAAATCAGAAATCATCTAAATTAATTAGGGCAAATAGCAAATAATTCTCATAAATTATTTTAACCATTTTTAAAATAATAATTACTTGGTTTTAGGTCATTACAACTTACCTACCTTAAAAGAATTTCTTCCCTGAAATTACATACGTCAATCCAAGAACAACTGTGGGTATTGCTCCCAAATGTCATACTCCAATTCCCATGATGCCTCAAATTCGTCGTGATGACTCCATTGGATCTTTACCGAAGGAATTGTCTTGGTCCTCAAGACTTTCTCCTTTCGATCTAAGGTCCGCAAAGATTGCTCCTTATAAGATCCATCCTCGTGAAGATGCAAGTGGCCCCAATCCATCACATGCTACGGGTCAGAGTCATACTTCCGCAAAAAGGACACGTGAAACACGTTGTACACTGTCAAAAGATATGGAGGCAATGCAGCCCGATACGCCTCACCTCCAATGCGCTCCAACACTCAAAAGGTTCGATGAAATGTGGAGTGAGTTTCCCTTTTCTGTCCAAAATGCGTCACTCCCTTTATAGGAGAAATCTTCAAGAAAATGTGGTCAACAACTGTGAACTCCAAATGTCATGCCCCAAATATGAGATATATGAGCTCTAGGATTATCAAGGGAATGACCTTAGGATCCAAACCAAGGATGCGGTCAAACAATCAAATATCCCGTGGTTCAACAAAGCATGCTAAATATAGCAAAAGTCTCATATAATTTAAACCTTTAACTAGGTCCTAAGAATGTGAAATCAACCATAAAGTAAGAGGATTACGACAATCCTGCACTTGTGGGGTCAAAAAATAACAATAAACCAAGTTCAAAGTGGCAAGTTCATAATGTCTTGAGATCCCATTTAGCTAGGAACCTCCCTTCCAAGTCCATCCTTAGTCCAGTGGTTCACCTATTTCAATGTAAGGGTGAGCTTGGAATCCTAGTAGGAAAATTCTAAAGTAACTACAACAGTTATTTTCATACTCATATGATAAGTCTTGTTAATTGATGCAAGTCACAGTTCATCATAATATTATGTCATTGTTTTCATATATACGCCATCACAATCATAATAATGCTTCTCTTAAACAAGTATAACTGTCCTCTTGAACTTTGTCATGCCACACGCATAATCACAATCTAAATAGATACCATGTACTCATGAACTCTGTCATTATACATATCCACATCCAAGGCTACTAACATGTAATAACCCAAACAAAACAATAGAGTTAATATGTAAATAATAGAAGATTAGGGGTTAATTTCAAATTTTAGTAAATAGCTGTCATGTTTGACTTTGACTGATTGTGATTGGTGGGTTGTACTATAGGAAACTAGGTGCATCACACACAATCATAAATTCTTAAGTTATAACATGTGTCTAGGATCTTGTAGGAACTTTCAATATAAAATTAATGGCTGGGATTAAAACAAAGAATTAGAAACAACTCTTTACAAGAAAGAATCCAAACTAGAATAGTAAATATTTAACTAAGACTAGGATTCTGAATCAGAATTGAGAATTAGAAACAACACCTTATTAGAAAGAAATCAAATTAGAAAGAAGCCAACTAAAGCTAGAATATTGATCCAAGGGCTGAGATTCAAATAAACTATCTAAGGGTAGAGAATTAAAGCTTATAAATTCTAGATTAGTAAATTCCTGAGAGCCTTTATAAACACTAGGCCTTCGGAGATGGATCCATTTCTTGGAGAAGAAGAAGAAGAAGAAGAAGAAGAGGGAAACGGTGTGATTCTCAAAACACCAAACCAGCAATCAAGGTAAGTGTTCAAGTAAAACATTGTTTTTTATTTAACTAGGAGTACAACCAGCCATCAAGGTAAGTATTCAAGTAAAACATGAATTAGCTTATATTATTTACTAGATTTCTGGGTTTGAATACCATGATATGATGAGGACGATTCAAATGAAGTTTTCAGTAGAGTAATGAATGAATTATTTTATTTTTCTTAATCAAATTTTGTGTTAGAAGGCTGAAAAAGGACAAAAATAGGGAGTTTTATGGAAATTATGATGTTCGACAGACTGCTCGGCATACTGAACAGTATGCCGAGATTTACACAGGAGGTTCGGCAAACTCTCAGCATGTCGAAAGGCATACCAAGCAAAAATATAAAAAAAAAAAAAAAATCAGTCCTGGGAAGAGCTACCGAAGGCTGTTCGGGATACCAAAGTCAAGTTTTTAGGTCCATGGACAAGCTAACGAATGAGACCCTCGGTATGTCGAAAAGCATACCGAGCGAACCCTAGAGAACTTGAAAATTTAAGTTGAGCTGCTGAGCGAATTCGGTAAGCCGAAAATTCTACCAAACCATTCGGAGGCAGAGCTCGGCGGACCCCAATGGGAGACCCTCGGCATGCCGAAAAATTGAACAGTGGTCTAAATGACCTAAACTTTTACATGTATATCTAACTTGACTAATTGAGATTATCTATGAAGTTAAAATTTGAAATTTATGATCTATTTGTATTTATGACATGTTTAGGTAGAATTTGGATGTTTGTTGGATAGGTGGTATTTTAATTTTGATTATCTATTATTTCTAAATTCATTATGATCATGTTAATTAGTTCAAATTTCACTTCTACACACATACTTTGATTGATTAGCTATTTTGCACATCTCACTTGCATATCATTGACTATTTAGCTTCATGACCTTAATTTGGGTCTGAATGCCTTGACATTGACTTTGATTCCATCCATCTAAAATTCATGACAATAATAAGAGTATTATGATATGGAAATCATGATAGGTGAGGAATTCATGTTTATTTGTGTTGAGGGACTAGCTATCCCAATATACCAATGTTGATTCTTGCCTCATTAGGCAAATGCTTGTCTTGTGGATAAAGAAAGGAGTGAAATCTGTT
The DNA here is from genome assembly GCA_031762675.1 of Pachysandra terminalis. NCBI lineage: Eukaryota > Viridiplantae > Streptophyta > Magnoliopsida > Buxales > Buxaceae > Pachysandra > Pachysandra terminalis. The sequence continues at coordinate 11,825 of JAUPMG010201031.1, forward strand.
GGTTATTCCAATAAGTATGATTCCCTGAGGAGATTTCACATTTGTGATGCCTTTGATATTTTCCCTTGATAAAAAATAAGTGGGGGAATTGTGCCCTCTAGGTCGAAGCCCCTAGAGACTATGTAGCGCACATAGAATAATCCACTATCATGGCCTTGTATGGGGGGGAAGGAATTCACATTTTTGGGACATCTTGGATAGTTAAGATTGGATCCGATGGGAACTTACTTTATTTTAATACTAAACAGCATGCATGTTGCATATCATATTGTTTGGCTCACACTTGGTGATTATACTTGCTAGGTGCACAACTTCATTGCATTCATTAATAATTGAACCCATGCATATTTCAACACATATCATATGATTTATTATTTATTTGATTATGGATTACCATTGAAGAGTAGCATTGTCCGCACTTCAATCTTAAATACTGTTAGACTTGTTTATTTATTCGGCTAAGTGTAGCTTACTTTTTCAAGCAACCAAATTTCAAGACTTATAGAAGAGGATGGAATGGATTATGGTGAGCGAGCGGGAGAACAAAATTTTTAAGAAGTTACTGATTTTATTGAAGAAACCAATTAGGGATCATTTTAGTTATTATATTAGGATTTATTGGCTTCCATGCCATAGTTTGATGTTGGCTCTTGTTAAGCCATATTGTTTTTATAGGAATTTGTTTGAAGCATGAAACTAAAGGATTTTAAATTTTATTTCCGATGTGTTTTTTTTAATGGATGTAATAGTTGATATTTAATTTATTTTTCAATACTTTATAATAACTTGAATTTGATTTCATGGTTTGGCAATGTATTGACTATCACTACCATATGGAATGGGGTGAGAGTCATATTTCAAACTTCATAGGGACTCCTTTGAAATCTCTAAGGTTTGGGATGTGTCACAACACTCATGGAACCTTCTAAACAGTAACAATTCTCCTTTTCAATTGGCCTACCATTCACATAACACAAATCAATCACCACCACAGTTTACACTTTAACTCGAATGACCACCACTCATTACACCACAATCAACACATAGTTATCAGTACACCACAATCAAATACAATACACCAATATCACTGCATAATCACACATTGCACCACACTCAGTACACAAGCACACAACACACTATAATCAATCCACAATGACACATCAATCAATACAATACATGAAGATGAATGCTATTAACACACAGATAATGAACACCACACACAACAGGAATGCAATGCAATATGAGGTATGAAGCAATGCATATGATGATATGGAATGATGCAATGTATACAAGGAGTGTTAGGTCAAGCCTAACCATGAATTCAATCTCACATCTCCTCTCAGAAACTCTGTCTCAGGAATGTGCTCAATCCATTTCTTTTAGGGGATTCTGACCCAAGGTAGAAAATGCCACCCTCTTTCCTTTTTGGGGAGAATTCTCATAGTAGAAAGTCACCCCTTTTTCTTTTTTCCTTTTAGGGGATAATACCCAAGGTAGAAAAACCACCCTCTCTCCTTTTTGGGTATAATAACCATGGTAGAAAAGCCACCCCCACACAATCACACAGTGAACTCATCTAAAGTCACTCTTAATACATTTATTCTAGTGAATGCATCTAGCATCACTCTCAACACACCACAATCATATTATACATCATAGTTCATATCACATATCACAATTCATGTTATATATCACAGTTCATAGGGCCTATATAGGACCCACACACACCATATTTCAACTAACTCACATGCTTTGACCTTTACACATCCTATCATCATGCATCATACTTTATAACATGCTATGACACCCTAGAAATCTCATCAAACTTCTTAGCATACCTTATTTGGTCATAGCAAATAGTAAACTGGGATAAGTAACACCTTTTGTTGCACAAAATCAGACACACATTTTGCACAAAAACCAATGCCACACACAACTCAATATCACTAGAATCAAGGTGTCCACCAAAAATGAGCCTTATTGGGGCTCGGTAGATGGCTCGGTAGCACCAAGCTACTTGTCGAGGGTTCTCGGTAGCAAGGCTTGGTAGTTGTCAAGCCTTGGTAGCTCAGGCAGAGAATTTGGACTTCTCGGCAGCTTGGTTCGGTAGCTATTGAACGACCTGCAGAGGGTCTTCTCAGCCCAAATTTTTTATAATTTTCTTAAGGCTTCAAGCCCAACCTTTAACAACCAAAATTTCACACTTTTACACACACAAAACATGTATTATATTACCAAACATTAATTCATCATATTATAACCAAAACCTAAGATTTAAACTAGGATTTATATGTGAGATCCAACCTAAACTTCATGATTCAAAGAAAATAATTCATATCTTCATATCAAAGAATAAAATCAACTTAAGCATGGATTGAACACACATTAACCTGCAAGATTTAGAGATCTAGATGCTTGGTCCTAAAGAATCATCACAATCCTACAAAAATAACTATCGTAAGAAACTTTGGAAGTTCCCTACCTCTTTTCCAAGATTTTCTACAATCTCTAGCAAGAAAAATCCCCACTTTCTCCAGCCTTCTCCTTCCTTAGCCTTTCTTCCTTCTTCCTTCTTCAGCAAACCAAAAATCTTCTTCTTTCCTCCTTTCTCTTTTGGTTGTGTATGTCAAAGTGGGCAGTTTCCTCTCCCACAATCTTTAATCTGGAAATTATATGCGTTAGTAGGGAAACTTTCCCTCTACACGCTTACTAAATTCAAAAAGGTTAAATGACTAACGTGTCCTTACCTTTACAACATGGGCCATAAGACCAGCCCATATCCCAATCCAACTCATCCTTTGGGATCAAAGCCCAAACTTCCTGAAATTCATCAAATTACATAACTTACCCACGATTTCTCCTAATTTCAAAATAATCCAATTCAGCTAATAATTTTACACTTAATTCTTATGGTCCATTGAGATGATTAAATAAAATTTAATCATTCAGTTAAAGAGTAGAGCCAGGTTCACTACAGTCTACGTCCCTTTAAAAGAAATTTTGTCCTGAAATTTTATGTACCTTGATTCATCAATAATGCTGGATATCGCTTCTGAATCTTAAACTCTAACTCCCTTGATGCTTCGGCTACGTCATGGTGATTCCACTGCACCTTCACAAGTGGAATGGTCTTTGTTTTTAAAATCTGTTCCTTCCGGTCCATAATCCTTACCGGTGCTTCTTCATAAGACACATCCTCTCTGAGTGGTAGTTTTGTCCAATCAATTACATGTGACGCGTCTGGCTTGTACTTTGTAATGACCCAAATCCACTAAGAGAATACCCACATTTAATGATTTAATTTTTTCAGATTTTAAGGGTATTTTTAGCATTTATTTAATATATGTAGTATTATTAAAAATGCTAATATGACTTATATGAATTACTATTTAGTAATTGGGTTTGTTTTGATATTATTTATGGTTTGGGGTTTTGATTGTTATGAAATCAAAACAAAATCATAGAGTTGCCATTTTGAACGCACGTCCCGTAGGGAACGTGTGTTTGTTTTGGAAGCTTAGGTTTGAGATTTGGTTGAGCATATAAGGGAGAATTAGGGTTTCATTCTCTTCTATTGCTATGGAATTTCAAATATGAACTTCTGTGAGAGACTAGAAATAAGAAGAGAGGAAGAAGACGACGACCTTGTGGAGGATTATGACGCGGAGACGAGTGAACGAGAAGGTGACCACAGCCCGTATTTGCTAGACGAAGAGTGTTCCTAAGAGTGCTAAGAGACACTACTTGAATCAAGTAAGTTGCGTCGGGGTGATCATAGTTTTTATTGAAAGCAATGCCCTGTTTTTGAATATATAGAACATTGATTTGTTGAATGATTAAATGCTTGTTTGAATGCATTTTGTGTAGCCTAATATGTTTTAAAGATGTTTTTGGAGGTTTACGTATGATTACAAGTGATTTGGAGTGCATTAGAATGCCTAGATTTGAATTTCAAGACTCACGAAAAAACCCAGCAAAACCCAGATTCGCGTAGATCGGCAGGCTTTGGTCCACCGACGCCTTTGCCGACAGAGAGTAGTTTATAAGCAAATTCAACTATTCGGCAAGCTTCTGTCCACCGACGCCTCTGCCGACGACCACCAGATTTCACAGAGGTTCGGTCCACCGACCACTCCACCGACAGAGACTGTTTTCTAGACTAGTTTGGCTATTCGGCAGGCTTCGGTCCACCGACGCCTCTGCCGAACATCCTGTAGATTGCACAGTAAGTAATGATTTCATTTGGATTACTTGGATGGATGGTGTAGGGCTTCGGCCATTATTGTTGTTGATTTTCGGAAGCAAGACTTGACCATGGTGTGTCAATCTTGGAGTTCTGATGTGTTGGTTGCCATCATGCCATCTTAGTTGATCTTTATTGTTATAGACTTGTGGTAATCTAATGATTGTGTACTGTTGTGATAACGTTGGAAGCACGTAAACGTATGCCATCAGATTATCCGAGTGAATGGGAGCTTCGATAGTTTCTGCTGTAGTCCTTCACTTGATATCCACTTAATGCATTACATACTAGGTTGATGTCAAGCGGTAAGTAGACTGGGAGGTGAAAATATACGGAGAAACAACTGTGATGCCTCCGGACTGGGTTGACTATATACCTTATGGGGTGAAACGGCCCACAAAAACTAGGGTAGGATGCTTGCGAGCGCCTATACAGGTTCGCTACCCCTCGAGTATTGTTCACTTGGAAATTAGTCATCCTATTTGGTAGCCTTCGTGCCATGGGTTAGCGCCCGGAACAGAGAGGGGATTCTGGTAATTCCATGGATGCGTCCTAAAGTGGCCTTGTCGTTGGAAGAATGTTATGAGATGTGCTTACCATGAAATATTAATCTTAGTTCATCTCATCTTGCATCCCTACATTGCTTGTGCATGTTCATTGCATTCATCCTAGATCATGTGCATGTGTTCATGTTATCTCATATCATCTCATAAACTATTCATCTTGCATTTCCTTTTGTTGTTCTATTATCAGATTTATTGTCAAATTATATGATACTAACCTTTGCGCTTGATACCATGAGAGGACGGGTGAACATTCCTTTGCTTCTTACTAAGCAGTCACAGGCTCACGCAACGTTTTATGTTGTAGGATGGGAAGAGGAAGCTCGGGTGGATTATTTTGCTGCTTTACCTGCTTGCTTGCTTTGCTTTCCGTTTATTGCCCTTCATACCAGATGGAGTTAGACTATTTAGTTTGATTTATGTAGTTGACGTATTCTGAGGATCCTTTGGACGTAGAGGTAGTTTGGATTTGGATTTATTGTTTTTGGCCCTGCTGGGGCCAAGTACTGTTTTATTTATACTTTAATTTTTTTATGTAGTTGTTAGCTTCCTCCGCATTCTGATCTATTAAATGAAAGTATTTCACTACTTTTATTGTGTTATGTTGTGGTAGCAATCTGTGGTCCAGTAGTGGATCCCGAGGGTCTCACCTTGAGATCCATGCAATTCCCTTCTTGGGATTCGTGCTACGGATTTGGGGTGTGACAGATTGGTATCAGAGCATAAGGTTTGCTCAGAATATAGATGATTTTGGTTAGAGACTATTAGTGCTAGGTATCACATAGAAACCGAAGATTAGGTGGAGAAACATAGAAACCACTATAGGATTGTATGCTGCGTGGTATTGATTGCTATTGTGACTATTATGTGTTTTCTTATACGTACTAGGAGGTGTACCTCGTGAGACCTAAATGGCTGTTCTGGTGTTTAGATGCCAGGAAGGAGAAGGAACGCTTCCATTGGTGAGAGTTCTACTACTAGGACTGAGGCTGACGCAGACCCTCAGATGGCGAAAGCATTTCAGATCTTGAGTGACTTGGCTAGGTATCAACGCGATTAGATGGAGTGCCAGGCGGTGCTAGATGATAGGAGAGTGCAGAGTACGGCTATGACTTGGCTCGAGAAGTTCAAGAAGCTGACACCACCGACGTACGCCGGATGAGGAGAACCTCACTGTGCAGAGGACTGGCTCCTTAATATAGAGAGGATTTTTAGGACGATGGAGTGCCCAGAGCAACAACGCATATCCATGGCGACTTTCTTACTGAAAGGGGAAGCTCTTCCCCAGTCGGAGATGAGTGAGAGGAGCTTGACATCAGAGATGGCTTGGGAGCAGTTTCATCTTCAGTTTTTGGAGAATTACCTACCGAGCAGCTACATGAGGCAGATGGCTTCTGAATTTATGCGTCTGGAGCAAGGCAGTCTTACTGTGGCTCAGTATCAAGATCGATTCGCGATTCAGTCCCGTTATGCACCTCACATAGTTGCTAACAAGGTCGACAAGGCAGCGAAGTGCAAGGAAGGTTTGTGGCCCGCTATTCGATCTAGATTTGTTCCTCAGCGTCTGAATACCTACGCTGAAGTCCTTGAGTGTGCTAGGCATGTGAAGTGAGACATGGACAGATCCAGAGCACAAGGGATTAACCCAAATCAGACAGGAGCAGCAGCAGTGGTGGTGGGAGATACCAGCCATAACACGCTAGACTAGGACGGGACAGGCAGTAGCGATCAGATTCTTAACAAGAGAAGACTCCACCCCGAGTTGCGGTAGCACCAGTAGCACCTATTGTACCTTCAGTGCTAGCACGTGACGCTACACGTCTGCCCCTTCCAACTCAGGACCAGATGTTCTATGGGAGAGACAAGAGGACTTGCCACAACTGCGGCAATGAAGGACATCTTCAGCGATTCTGCACAGCACCAAGGAGAGACGGATGACCTACAGCTCAGCACTGCAGAGTTCACGCCTTAATGGATGCCGATATTCCCTATGACGATAATGCTACCAATGCCATGGTAGAAGGTACCATTCTTCAGTTTTACACTCCTGTTCGCGTGTTATTTGACTCTGGTGCATCGCATTCTTTTATCTCCTCTAGTTGCATGGTTTTTTTTGGGTTTACACCCTAGCACATTTGAGCATCCTCTGTGTATTGCCAACCTAGTTGGGGGTATCGCAACTCTCAATCGAGTTTGCAAAGATTGTGTGGTGAGATTAGGCGACCTTAATCTGGAGGCAAATCTGATAGTGTTAGATATACTCGAGTTTAAGGTTATTCTTGGAATGGATTGGCTTTCAGCATATCATGCAATGATTAACTGTTTTGAGAATTCAATTATTTTTTGTCTTCTTGGAGGTCGATGCTTGACTTTTCGTGGATCGGAGAAGGATTGTTATCAGTCCGACTTCTTATTTACTACAGAAAGCTTTCAGAAGCTATCTTTGGAGGATATCCCTGTGGTGAGAGACTTCAGTCACGTATTTCAGGATATTCCGGGCTTTCCACCTAAAAGGGAGGTAGATTTTTGCGTAAAGCTTTTTCCTAGTACCAACCCTATTTTGCTTGCGACATACAGAATGGTGCCGATCAAGATGCAAGAATTGAAGGCTCAATTAGACAAGTTGATCATCCATGGCTTCATTAGACCCAGCACATCACCTTGGGGGAGCTCCAATAATCTTTGTGAAGAAGATGGACGGTTCTCTTGGACTTTGTATTGACTACAGACAGTTGACCGAGTCACTGTGAAGAACAAGTATCCATTGCTACGGATTGACGATCTGTTCGACTAGTTGAGAGGAGCGCAGTATTTCTCGAAGATAGACTTGGGATATGGATATGATCAGCTGAGGATTCGAGACGAAGATATTCAAAAGACAGCCTTTTGTACTCGATATGGTCATTATGAGCTCATCGTTATGCCATTCGGTTTGACGAACGCGCCTGCATCTTTCATGGTTCTTATGCATCTGGTGTTTCGATCTTTTCTCAACTGCTTTGTGGTGATTTTCATGGATGACATACTTGTATATTCGAGATCTGTAGAGGAGCGTGAGAGGCATCTACAGATTCTTCTTCAGACCTTGTTTGACCAACCCTTGTATGCTAAGTTTGAGAAGTGCGACTTCTAGAAAGAAGAGCTCAAGCTCCTTGGGCATGTTGTATCTAGAAACAGTATTTCTATTGATCCAGCCAAGCTTGAGGCAGTTCTTGGTTGGGAGCGACCTAAGAATGCTTCAGAAATCAAGAAATTCCTAGGACTTGCGAGTTACTATAGGAGATTCATTGACAGGTTCTCATCCATTTCGGCACCTTTGACTCGTTTGACTCAGAAGGAAGTAAAATTCGCTTGGGATGAGAAGTGTGAAGCTGATTTTGAGGAGATGATGAAGAGATTGACGTTGGAATGTGTTCTTGTTGTGCCAGTTGTAGGTCAGAAGATGGAAGTCTATAGCGACGCATCATTGCAAGGTTTAGGAGTTGTTTTGATGCAGAAAGGTCGTGTTGTGGCTTATGCTTCACGGCAACTTAAATTTCATGAGCATAACTATCCTACGCATGACTTGGAGTTGGGCGCAATGGTTTTTGATTTGAAGTTTTGGAGGCATTATCTGTATAGAGAAGAGTTCGTGCTGTTTTCGGATCATAAAAGCTTTGAAGTACATATTCACTCAGAAGGATCGGAATATGCGTCAGAGGAGATGGTTAAAGATTTTTAGTGACTATATTTCGATGCTTAGCTACCATCTTGGTAAAGATAATGTGGTGGCAGACGCTTTTGAATCGCAGACTGCGAGGGGTTCTTGCTCAATTGATGAGGTAGGAGCAGAGACTTCATGAGATCATTGCAGACTTGGGAGTCCAGCCTTCAGATCGGCAGTGTGATGGTTTCTTGTTCAGCCTTGTGGCTAAACCATCATTGGAGCAGTAGATTGCAAAGCTTTAGAAGAGTGCTATGGATCTACTTGCACTTGCAGCGGATGACAACAAGCCAGAGTGGATTGTTCATTCGGACGGTTTGATCAGATTTCGAGGCAGACTTTGTGTACCAGTGGATGAGAACGTCAAGAGGGAAATTTTGGACGAGGCTCATAAGTCACGTTATTCCATTCATCCGGGGAGCACGAAGATGTACAGAGATCTACATCAGCACTATTGGTGACAAGGCATGAAGAGAGAGATAGCTCAGTGTGTGGCGCGGTGTCTCACTTGCCAACGAGTGAAAGCCAAGCACATGAGATCAGTAACACTACTTCAGCCGTTGCCGATTACAGAATGGAAGTGGGAGCATATCACCATGGATATCGTGAGCGAACTATTGAAGACACATGGAAGCTTGGATTCGATTTGGGTGATCGTTGACCGATTTACCAAATCTACGCATTTTCTACCGGTTCGGATTTTAGCTACGGCTGAGGAGATTGCTAGACTGTACATTCAGGAGATCTTGCGACTACATGGAGTTCCTGTCAGCATTGTATCAGATCGTGGATCCTTGTTCACTTCGAGATTTTGGAAAGCATTGCAGAAAGCTTTCGGTACGAGACTTGATTTCAGCACCGCTTATCATCCGCAGATAGATAACCAGACGAAGAGAGTCAACTAGATCCTTAAGGACATGTTGTGAGCTTACGTGATGGATTTTGGAGGCAGTTGGGGAGAGCATCTACCGTTGGTTGAGTTTCCTAAAACAACAGTTTTCATGCGAGTATTGGTATAGGACCTTTCGAGGCGTTATACGGTCAGAAGTGTCGTTCTCCCATATGTTGGTCAGAAGTGGGAGAGGATAGCATTCTTCAGCCCTAGTTAGTGCAGCAGAACATTGAGATAGTGAAGCTTATTCGGGAGAGATTGAAGGCAGTTTGGAGTAGGCAGAAGAGCTACGCAGATAAGAGACGGCAAGAGCTAGAGTTTGCAGTTAGAGATTGGGTTTTCCTTAAGGTCTCAACATTAAAGGGAGTTATACGTTTCGGCAAGAAAGGGAAGTTAGCACCTCATTTTTTTCAGACCCTTTGAGATTCTTGAGCTTGTTGGACTTGTTGCTTATCGAGTGGCTTTACCACCACAGCTTTCGGCGAATCAAGATGTATTTCACATATCACTTGTACAAAAATATGAGCCAGACCCTTCACATGTGCTAAATTGGACACAGCTAGATCTTCAAGAAGATGCCACTTATGTCGAGAAACCTATGATGATTCTAGATCGCAAAGAGCAAGTGTTGAGGATGAAGACGATACCATTAGTGAAGATTCAATGAGGACATCATGACAAGATAGAAGCTTCTTGGGAGCGAGAGTCAGAGATCAGGGAGTGCTATCCACATTTGTTCAAGGATTGAGGTACGCAATTTTGAGGACGAAATTCTTTTAAGGGAGGTTGGTTATAATGACCCAAATCCACAAAGAAACCCACATTTAATGATTTAATTTTTTCAGATTTTAAAGGTACTTTTAGCATTTATTTAATATATGTAGGATTATTAAAAATGCTAATATGACTTATATGAATTACTATTTAGTAGTTGGGGTTGCTTTGATATTATTTATGGTTTGAGGTTTTGATTGTTATGAAATCAGAACACGATCATAGAGTTTCCGTTTTGAAAGCACGTCCCATAGGAACGTGTGTTTGTTTTGGAAGCTTAGGATTGAGATTTGGTTAAGCATATAAGGGAGAATTAGGGTTTCATGCTCTCCTATTGCTCTGGCATTTCATATCTAAACTTCTGTAAGAGACTGGAAAGAAGAAGAGAGGAAGAAGACGACAACCTTGTGGAGGATTACGACGCAGAGACGAGTGAACGAGAAGTTGATCGCAGCCTGTATTCACTAGACGAAGAATGTTCCTGAGAGTGCTAAGAGACTCTACTTGAATCAAGTAAGTTGCGTAGGGATGATCATAGTTTTGATTGAAATCAATGTCTTGTTTTTGAATATATTGAACATATGATTTGTTCATTTGTTGAATGATTAAATCCTTGTTTGAATGCGTTTTGTGTGGCCTAATATGTTTTAAAGATGTTTTCGGAGGTTTATGTATTTTTATAAGTGATTTAGAGTGCATTAGAATTCCAAGATTTGAATTTAAAAACTCACGGAAAAACCCAAAAAAACCAAGATTCGCACAGATCGGCAAGCTTCGGTCCACCGACACCTCTGTCGACGACCACCAGATTTCACAGAGAGGTTCACTCAACTGACCACCCCATCGACAGAGACTGTTTTCTAGACAAGTTTGGCTATTCGGCATGCTTCGGTCCACCGACACCTCTGGCGAACATTCTGTAGAGTGCATAGTAAGTAATGATTTCGTTTGGATGACTTTGATGGATGGTGTAGGGCTTCAGCCATTATTATTGTTGATTTTCGAGAGCAAGACTTGACCATGGTGTGTCAATCTTGGAGTTCTGATGTGCTGGTTGCCATTAAGACATCTCAGTTGATCTTTATTGTTGTAGACTTGTGGGAATCTAATGATTGTGTACTGTTATGATAACGTAAGAAGCGTGTGAACGTATGCCATCAGATTATCTGAGTGAATGGGAGCTCGAATAGTTTCTGTTGTAGTCCTTACTTGATATCCACTTAATGCATTACATACTAGGTTGATGTCAAGCGGTAAGTAGACTGGGAGGTGGAAATCTACGAAGAAACAACTGTGATGCCTCCGGAATGGGTTTACTATATACCTTGTGGGGTGAAAGGACCCACAGGAACTAGGGTGTTGTAATGACCCGAATCATTGGAGAAGGAAGACGACAAAACCTGACAATTATTTTTTGTTATTATTATTTAATTATTCTCGATATGCCATTTTACACTCGTATTTATTTAATGGCATAATCACCAGATACACATGAAGTGAAGTGTACCATAAAGTTTTAAATGCTATGTATGTATTCTTAGGGTTAAAACATATAAGGTTAGTAGATTAAATGAATACATGGCAGGATGGTAAATAGACTAGTGGCACTATAG
>JAUPMG010201032.1:0-10006 GCA_031762675.1 Pachysandra terminalis
AAATAAATAATTACATAAAACAAATAAATAATTATAAACCTGGAGATTTATTCTATAAAGGGTATTGGGTCATTACAGTTTATTTGAGAGGTCGGGAAGGTGTTAAGCACCCGCTCTCTCCCGGTTTAAGCAGTTAACCGGTTCAAAGATTCTTTGGCCAATCTAGAGAAAACCTAAAAAAAAATAAACTAAAATACTAAAAATTTATAAATGCCTAAAATAATAAAAGAAACTGAAGAAAGAAATTGAACATAAAAATTCATCAAAATCAACTCAAGTCAATATTTATAGAACAATGAAACAATAAGATTCATCAAAATTATCCACAACATGCTAGATCATGAGAAAATGGTAAACAAATAAAAGAAAATAACAAAATATACCTGTAGCTGCCAAAAACAGCCTTAGCTGCTCTTCTTTGCTTTGAGGTCCTTGATATAGCTTGATTTGAGAGAAGGAAACAAAAGATGGAAGCCAAAAAGCTTTATTTTTGTTCTAGCCAAACGGAGCCTTAGGAATGATTTTTGGTTTTTTTGGGTTTTTGGGGTTGGTTCAGGTTAGGTTCAGTTTGGTTTGGTTCGGGTTGGGTCGGTTCGAGTTGGTTCACTTTGGGTTGGTTCGGTTCGGGTTGGTTCAGTTAGGGTTGGTTTGGGTTGGGTCGGTTCAGGTTGGTTCAGTTTGGGTTGGTTTGCCGAAGGTTGGGTTGGTTCTGGCTGGTTTGGGTTGGGTCGGTTCGGGTTGGTTCAGTTTGGGTTGGTTTGGCGAAGGTTGGTTTGGTTCTGGCTGGTTTGGGTTGGGTCAGTTCGGGTTGGTTTGGTGCGGGTTTGGTTGGTTCAGTTTGGGTTGGTTCAGGTTAATGGATTTAGGTTTGGGTTGGTTTAGGTATTTTGTCGTACAGGTGGGCTGCACCAGAAAATACAGGCAACGGGTGTTGACACAAAAGGTGGCGCGCGCGAGGCATAGGGCACAGGCGAGCACAGGGGCGCTGGGCACGCGCGGTAGGGCAAGCAGTCAGGGGCGCTAGGCGCCCGCAGCAGGGTAAGCAGTGAGCGAGCGCAGCAGGGGTGCAAGGGTGTGAGGCTAGGCAGGCAGCGTGAAGGGCGAGCGGGTAAGGCATAGGCGTAGGCTAGGCAGCAGGCTTTGGTTCGGACATGTACCTAATAGGTGGCGTGCAAGGCAACAATAAGGGATTGGGCTAGGTTTTGGGTTTATTTTGAAAGTAGAAATTTGATGTCACTCTCAGGCGGTTAGGAGATATTTGCGTGTGCCACCTCGCCCAAAATTTCCAAGTGGCAAATATTTTTGTGAAAATTCCCAAAATAATCTTTTGACCTCGTGGACTCGAAATTCTACAATTTTACAATCATTTCAAAGGTTTTAGCATGTAGAATTCAAATCCGATGTTGAAATTTTATTTTGACCTTCAAGAATGCTAGTTTTGACCAAAATGGTTGCTAGGGGTATTTTGGTCATTTTCCCTAGGATCATGAATTTAGCCAACATGGTACTCATCAAAAGGCAGTTTTAGTCCAAAATTCATATTTGAGATCAAAATTAGACTTTGAATTGAGAATAGAGTAGATGAGAGGCATAAGGGTATTTTGGTCATTTTGCTGATTTTCAGGATTTTCATGCGAATTTGCACACATGGTAGAAGGGATTTAGAGATGGTTGGGGAATTTCCATTATCCCAGGCCGAAACTTCCAGGAACTGCAAAACATAGAGAACCGCAATTCAATGTAAATTGGGGTGTCTACAACCACCATCCGCAACCACCTTCACCACAACCACCCACCACCACCTCCCACCACCAGCTATGGTTGGTGCAAGGCAGGCACACTTATTGGTGTGCATGCCTTGCTCCACCCCCCACCGCCTCCACCACACTTAGTGGTGCAAGGCATGCACACAGTACCTTTATGACTTTACTTTGCTTTGATTTCTTCACACTCAGTTTTATATTTGAGTATGTAATGTTAGGAGATTTCAACTATCTGCTCTTTAGCCTTGTTCTTGTTGGTTTATCTTCGTATAGAGTTTTAGGTTGAGAATCTCCTTCGTCTCTCGAAGTGGTTGGGCATAAAGATGCTTTGTGGGCGCCTCCACTCAATAATGATCTCCCATCAAGATCTAAAATATCTTGATCATATGCCAGACTTACATGGTTTTCATGGTATGGTTCGGGTTCAACAAATTTTTTAACTTGCTATGAAAATGTTGTTCCACAATCCTCGTTGCAAACGTGTACCATTTGGCCTTTGTCCTTATAACCTTTGAGCTAAGTATCTCTGTCCTACAATAAATTGAATATTGAATGAGATTAGGCCATGTGCTTGTACTTAGAAGAAAAGAGTTGCAATTGTTCAAATATATAGAAATAGCATTAAAGAATGTATTACTTCAACCTTAGTAGAAATAGACGAAATTTCATCTACGAGATACTTCATTCTTATGTCATGTTCATTCTTGACTATCTGCTCAATAATATAATGTTGGATAATGAATATAAATAATCAGAACTTAAGACTACAAACCAATTTTAAGAATTAACAATTTTACAATCCCACTATAAGATATAAGTGCATCACTAAATAGCATGATTACCTCTATTGTATTCAATAAGATGTTGAAATATGTAGGATGCTCATGGTTTTTATCTGTTGATTCGTTCTCATTTGTAACCTCATAATCTTGAAGAAGGAAAAAGAATAGATAATTTAGGATTTTATTAATTACAAGTCATATAGGAAATCTAGAAGAAGAGGCTTGAGTTTCCATTTACATTGGCATCCGCTTCTTTATCGTCTCGATTTTCATTTTCAGCTTGACAAATTGTGTTACCACTAGTAACGTGCTCATATGAAACTTGTAATGTGTGTAAAAATATATTTTAGATCTTCTAACTTATAATCAAAAGTTGAATTATAAGAGAAGTAAAATTGTGTAATTTAAATCTTACTTGAAGAAATAGTAGGCAACCACCAACGGACCGACGATCACTCATAGTAGATATCTATCTGACCAACCATTGTAGCACAAATTTGACCAAATTATACTTGCCAATGTCTTCAAGGTTAGATATAGAATAGATTAACTTCAGGCTCACATAGGGTTTCGTGGTTGGGCACAATAATATACCCAAAGTAAACAAATTGAAAGATCTTTTAAAATCCTCATCCACGATTTGACTTTTTAGTCGGTCCTTCAAGGTGGAAATGAGGATTTCATTTACCGTGGCGTGGTAAGAAGAGCGAATATCATCGAAGACGTGTTTGTCACTAGATGTTGGGACGTTCTCTCCACTCGCTGATAACCCCATTACTTCCTCTACTAAATTTGGTGTCACATTGACATCCATTTCTTCGATCTTTATGACACTTCTCTTTATGTTAAATACGAACACTAGAATCTCAAGGCGAGCTTGTCGAAGGTTCACTTTTGTGAGAGAGATGAGACGTCCAAATCCAAGCTCGCCTATACAAATCTTTTGCTCAGGGGTTAGACTTTCTATCACCTTATTGATGAGTGTATAGCACTTACACCTTTACGCTTATTATTCATGATTATTAGTCCTAAAGTGGTGTTGAAATGAATGAATTAATGCATATCTCATAATTGTGCAGGTTTGAGAGTGTTCGAGAAAATTCAGACTAGATTGGGTTGGATCAAGCTCAAAAAGAAGAAAATCATAAAAAGCCGACCAAGCTGTCGACCGAGCCTGCCAACCAAGTCGGTTCAGCCCAATTCATCATGAATGAAATGTTGATTCGGTTTAAAAAGAGTATCTTTAGCATTTCGTTGTTTAAAGAGATGTATTTGTGGCATTCTCTTCAAGAAGGAATTGGATAGTTTTAAAGGAATTTGTGGCATTTTCATCAAAAAAGGAAAGGAATGAAAGGGACCAAATGGAGAATAAAGAAATGTCTTCAATTAGAATTGGAAGAGAAAAAGAGAATTAAATTGGTAAAGGAAGAAAAAGGGCACCGAATTGAATTAGAATAAAAAAAGAATAAAAACCGAATTGGAAGAAGTGACGGCAGGATCCGAATTGGTTCAAGAGAAAAAAAACAAAAGCACAGATTTGGCTCAACAGGAAAGAGAGGACCGAATTGGGAATTGGGGCTGATCGTTAACTTAAGGGCAGGTGTGCGTTTTAGGCGCTTTGAAGCAGATTGAGAGCTTTGGCAGGAGACCAAATTGAATAGGAAAGAAAGCTAAAGATCAGAATTGGAAAGAAAGAATTGGGGAGGTCGTCAGTTTTAGGAAATCAACAGTTTTAAAGGAGCGTTTTTGGGCAGTTCGTGAGCTATATAGGAGAATCAGTTTGGAGCTTTGGAGCAGTTTTAGAACGTGAGCTTTGGAGACGGGATTGGAGAAGAAGGAAGAAGAATGGAAGTGATTGCTTCAAGCATGAAGATCGTCATCCGAGCTTCGTCTCCTTCGACGTTCATGAGCAGCTAAACATCATTTTAGGGTTTCAATGAAAGCTTAGCCAAGAAACTTAAGATTTATCAATTTAATTTATAGTTTTTGATACTGTTTGTCATAATCTAGAGAATTGTTTCTTAACAATTGATTTTATTAGTTTAGTTAAATCTTTTGAAAATGTATTTCTTTTATTAGGATATATTTTCCTAGCATTTAATATTCAAACACTTTCAATTCTTGTAGTATTGTTGGTGATGGTTATGCAATAGTTTTTATTGGAATGTGAAATTAATTTTTAGATAATCCATAACTAGAAAAAACAAGTTGTTTTACAACCCTAGTTTAGTGTATACATTTGTGTCAATCGAAGATGGGTTACGCTAGGAATTAATCTCCATTATCATTGTTGTAATTAGTGAGACTTGTAGTCAAAACCCAATTAGGCATACAGTCTTATCAGACTCTCTAGGTTAAATTGGTTGCCCAAAGTTAGGAGATTTGTGGTTGATTTGAATCCCTAGATTTTCCCTATCAAAATACTTCTCACTTTTTATTAATTACATTTAGTTTTCTTTGCTCATTTAATTATTTTTTTTTAAAGAATAACAAATCCTGTTTTGAACTAATTAGAAGTTAAGTAGTTTACTTAAGTCAACCATCTCAATCCCTTGGGTACGATACCCTTGTATTTGCCGAGCTACAATCAAACTCGTGCACTTAAGAGGTGTTTTCATTTTAAAACATCAAGATTTTGGCGTCGTTGCCGGGGATTGTTTGTACGGTTGCTTATATTAAGAAATTTGACTTCCAAATTAGTTCATTGCTTAGTTTTATTTTTATTTGGTTTTATTTTATTTTATTCCTTTCATTTTGTCTTAAATTTTATTTTTTTTAATTGCAGGTTTTCTTTTCTTTGCTTTAGCGGCACAATTTGGTCTTAACAAACGATTGAAGCACGCTACAAGAGGTAAGTACTCTTACTTTGTGATTGTTCTGATTGGGTTTAAACACGTGTGAGCACTGTGTGAGTTGGTTTGTGGATGCACGGGCCTCATTCACTGCACCCCACATTGAGATTCCTTGACTTTGCACACACTCCAGCACTTCCCACTATAGACCCACTCACTACAACAATGGCCGGACAAGAGGAAGTAACAAAAACCCTTGGGGATCACCATACCCCAACCACTTTCACTTCACCACCATGCATTAGACTACCAAATGTCACGGCCAACCATTTTGAAATCAAAGCGAGCACTATCCAAATGCTCCATTCCTTTTATGGTTTGGCCCAAGAGGACCCATACAAGCACTTGAATGAGTTTTTAGAGATTTGTACCACTTTCAAGTTGCCTAATTTCACGAATGATGGTGTACGCTTACGGCTCTTCCCCAAGTATTGGCTTTGTTCCGTGAAACTAGACTCAATCACAACATGGCTACATATGCAACAAGAGTTCCTAAAAAAGTACTTTCCCATAGGAAAGACTAACCAAAGTAAGCGGGATATTACTAGCTTCGCCTAACATGGGGGAGAGCTTTTTCATGAGAGTTGGGAGAGGTTGAATGACTTTTTTAGGAAGTGTCCACATCATGGTGTTCCTAAGTGACAACTAGTCCAGTGTTTTTATGATGGTCTAATTGAGCCAAATAGATAGATGGTGGATGCATCATGTGGGGAACTTTCTTGAAAAAGAACGAGGACCAAGCTTGGGAATTCTTTGAGAACCTAAGTGACAATTCACTGCAACATGTCACAGCTTGTAAGCATTAAATACCCCCCAGTGCTCCTAAAAGAGGTGACATTTATGAGGTTAGCCATACTAGAGACACTCCAATTTGCACGAAAAATAATTGTTTTTTGATCTTTGCAGCTTGTAGAGGCTTGAGCTTGGCACCTTGGCAATCTTGTCACCATTCTCGATCCCAAATCCATTTGAGCCAAACTTTTTCGAAATCCCCAAAAAAATTGTAAAATTACCAAAATACCCTCAATGGACCCCATGCGCTTCATCGTTTCCCAAAATCTATTTTCGATATTAGAAATGAACTCTAGGATGAAAATGCATTCCAACAGATATATTATCGCCTAGTTTCGAGATCATAGCAGAAAATTATGGTTTTGTCCCCGATATCATTTCGAGTCAAGTTTAGGACTTTGGGACGTCATAAAAATATTCAAACTCCGGATTTGATCTTTTCAAGCAAAATCCTTCCAATGGCTGTAATTTGGTCGAATTCTAAAATTGGTGGTAAAAGAGGTATTTTTGGTATTTGAAAAATATTTTTAAACGGGCTAACTGGAAGAGGAGCATTGATTGAAAGCTTGCTAAAGGGTCTTTTAGGCAGCTGTATAAGAGCTGAACAATGCATGTCACTAATATGTATATGTTTATAAATAAGAAGCTAGTCTGGTTTGGTAACCTAGTTGATTCAAGCAATTAGATCCGAGGGGTGCCTTGTCATCTAATGCCCTGGGCCAACTGGAACGGAATCATTGGTTGAAAGCTCATTACATGGATCTCCTAGGTAATTGTATAAGAACTTGGCATTGCACTTGCTACTTATGGTATTAGAATAAGAGGGGATGAATAAATAAAGTGATAAGAGCATGATTGGTTAATTTTGAGAACATATAAAATCCTTGCATACTTTGTTGGTTATGATTATTTAGTATTGTTTCGTAATTAATGCTATCTCATGAGCACTTGTGTGTTTAAAGTGCTTGAGTATTTGTATAAGAGCCGGATGAGATTGAATTAATTTAAGAATGCAGTGTGTAGTCAATAAAGATTGAATCTTTGTGATTTCGATTAGATGTATTGAGTCAATACTTTGTTTCCTGATTATTTGATTTACTCAATTAATTTCGAACTTCATTTATGATGGCAAATGTATGGATGGATGACAATGACTGCATTAGTTTTATTTTGCTTTCCACGTGGACTAGCAAAGTGTAGGTTTGGGGGTGTGATAAGTGTGTAGCACTTACACCTTTAAGCTTATTATTCATGATTATTAGTCATGGAGTGGTGTTTAAATGAATGAATAAATGCATATTTCATAATTGTGTAGGTTTGGGAGTGTTCGAGAAAATTCAGATTAAGATCGGATCGGATGAAGCTCAAAAGAAGAAAGTCATAAAAAGCCGACCAAGCCGTCGA
Organism: Pachysandra terminalis; assembly: GCA_031762675.1. Classification (NCBI taxonomy): domain Eukaryota; kingdom Viridiplantae; phylum Streptophyta; class Magnoliopsida; order Buxales; family Buxaceae; genus Pachysandra; species Pachysandra terminalis. Next base: position 7,594 of record JAUPMG010201032.1, read on the forward strand.
CCGAGCCCACCAACCAAGCCGTTCAACCCAATTCATCATGAGTCAAATGTTGATTCAGTTTAGAAAGGATATCTTTGCGATTTTGTTGTTTAAAGAAGGGTATTTGTGACATTTTCATAAAGAAGGAAAGGAATGAAAAGGACCAAATGGGGAATAAAGAAATGTCTTCAATTAGAATTGGAAAAAATAAAGAGAATCGAATTGTTAAGGGAAGAAAAAGGGCACAGAATTGAATTGGAATAAAATAAGAATAAAAACCGAATCGGAAGAAGTGAGGGCAAGAACCGAATTGGGTCAAGAGAAAAAAAGCACAGATTTGGCTCAAAATGAAAGAGAGGACCGAAATGGGAGTTGGGGCAGATCGTTAGCTTAAGGGCAGGCGTGCGTTTTAGGCGCTATGAAGCAGATTGAGAGCTTTGGCAGGAGACCGCATTGAATAGGAAAGAAAGCCAAAGATCAGAATTGGGGAGGTCGTCAGTTTTGGGAAATCAACAGTTTTAGAGGAGCGTTTTTGGGCAGTTCGTGAGCTATAGGAGAATCAGTTTGGAGCTTTGGAGCAGTTTTAGAACGTGAGCTTTGGAGTAGAATGGGATTGGAGAAGAAGGAAGATGAATGGAAGTGACGTCTTGAAGCACGAAGATCGTCATCCGAGCTTCGTCTCCTTCGACGTCCATGAGCGGCTAAACATCATTCTAGGGTTTCAATGAAATCCTAGCCAAAAAACTTAGGATTTGTCAATTTAATTTAGAGTTTTTGATATTGTTTGTCATAATATAGAGAATTGTTTTTTAACAATTGATTTTATTGGTTTAGTTAAATCCTTTGAAAATATATTTCTTTTATTAGAATATATTTTCTTAGAATTTAATATTCAAACACTTTTAATTTTTGCAGTCTTGTTAGTGATGGTTAAGCAATAATTTTTATTCGAATGTGAAATTAATTTTTAGATAATTCATACCTAGAGAAAACAAGTTGTTTTACAACCCTAGTTTAGTGTATACATTTGTGCCAATCGAAGATGAATTATGCTAGGAATTAATCTCCATTATCATTGTTGTGATTGGTGAGACTTGTAGTCAAAACCCAATTAGGTGTACAGTTTTATCAGACTCTCTAGGTTAAATTGGTTGCCCAAAGTTAAGAGGTTAGTGATGGATTTGAATCCCTAGACTTTCCCTATCCAAATTCTTCTCACTTTTTATTAATTGCATTTAGTTTTCTTTTCTCATTTAATTCTTAGTTTTTAAAGAATCACAAATCCCAATTTGAACTAATTAGAAGTTAAGTAGTTTAATTAAGTTAACCATCTCAATCCCTTGGGTACAATACCCTTGTACTTGCCGAGCTACAATCGAACTCATGCACTTGCGAGGTGTTCTCATTTTGAAACATCACTTATAGAAACGTGTTCGAGAGCAACATGTATGCAATACCTGGAAGGAAAACATCACTCAATTTGTCTTCCCAATATATTGAAAAATCATACACATTTTCATATTCTAAATAAATATTACCCATTTTTTTGGCTTTCTGAACTTTGGCACTGCCTTACGATATGCATCCCACTGTTTCTTTGACATTTCAATATAATTTTTCTTATCTTCACTCGAGAGGACATTCCATTCATCCATTATCATTAAATGAGCCTGAAATAACAAGCATGTGGCTGATTCAGCATTAAAATAACAAATAAGTTAAAAAAAAAAAAACATAGAACACATTAAGAAGTGCTCACATACCAATTTTTTACTTGTAATATCCTTATGTGCACGCATGTACTTTGGGCTATAGTCCATCCTATAAAAGTGAAAAAATACATATTAAGATTGAAAATGAGTACGTAGATGGTAATCAGGAAGTAAAGATATTGGTCTTCCCCAAAAAACAATATACTAACCAATACTACACCCATGAAGATGGCAGATGACTGGGAATGGCACTACAAAATAAGTTGGAATTAGCGGCGGTATTTAACGGCGGGCTTAAGATGTTCGCCGTTAAAGAGATATATTTCGGCGGTTCTTAGAGAATGCTGTTAATACGTTATCATTGGTCGGTGGTTCTTCTAGACCGCTGTTAAATATATTATTTATCAGCGGTTTTTACAGGACCGCTGACCAATTGTGATGTATTAATAGCGGGCTTTTAAAGACCATCGACAGAACCCCACTATTTAACAGCGGGTTTGCTTAGACCGCCGAAAAAACCTAGATATTCAACAGCGGTCACTAAAAGACAGCCGAAAAAACCTAGATATTCAACAGCGGTCACTAAAAGACCGCCGAAAATAGGTTTTATATACTGGCGAATTCTCTCCTGCGCTGCTCTTTTCTTCCCTCTTTCTTTCCCGCGCTGGTCTCTCCCTTCTGCCCTGCCCCTCTTCTCTCCCGCCCTGGTGTCTCTTCTTCCC
>JAUPMG010201042.1:0-10006 GCA_031762675.1 Pachysandra terminalis
CGATCTAAATCGGTTTTATAATTTCAAAACCAAAACCGAACCAAATATCTAGAAACCTAACCCAAACTGAACCGAAGTCGGTTTGGGTTGGTTCAGTTTCAGATTTAACCGACCTAAGTTGCACCCCTAGTCACAATAGTAGATAAATCTAAAGAAAATCCAAAGCTACCTATTTAGAATGGTAAAGACGCTGGCAATTGTTGTAAGTCGCTTGCTCGAGTTCAGGATCCCACTTGCCAAATGGAAGAACGAAATACAAACAAATATAATGCTTTAATACCCAATTAGATAAGGAGCAAACTAATAAAAAATTACTTAAACAAGGCGCAATTGATTGAAATGCAATTGGTACAGCTACTAAACTATCATAAACTAGAATCCAATGATCAATGTTTAATCAATCAAGAAGTATCTGACAGACAAGAGAAAAAAATTTCAAAATGATTTTTTTTAAAAAAAAAAAAGAGTACAAAAGAATCCTAGAAGGAGTTGAAGCACGGAGTATACCTAAAATTAAAATTCGTAGATATACGATCTCAGAAACTGGTTATCTACTCCACTTTATATCTCTCTGGAACCTTAAAATCATGAAATTCTAAAGAAAAACGAACAGTCTCAATGAACAAAAGAACTGGGTTTGCAAGTGGTGCGCGTAGGGTTATCTACTCCACCACCACATTACGGCAAGATCCAATCTTGCCTTCGATTTTCAATGAACAAAAGAAGCTTAACATGAAATCTCACCCTCTCGCAGACAAACAATCTCATAAATCTCTGTAACCCTAGATATACAATTGTAAAGAGAGAATGGGAAGGAAATACGAACCGGCAGGAGAGAGAGGGCCAGACAAGGTTGTGGTTGGCGAGTCGTGGAAGATGGGAACGAGAGACTTCAGCAAATCTGGTGCTTAATTCGGTGAGCAGCGGCCGGAGAAGAGAAGAAAAGAGAAGAGGAAGAAGAGGGGAAAGCAGCAGCAGTGGCGGCGACGGGTGCAACAGGGGGTGCGGGGAGGTGTGCGGCAGGGGCAGAGCAACGACGTGCGACAGGGTAGCGTGGCTGGAGCAGCAAGATTCACTAGCGAGTGGTTTGCGTTTTTTATTTATGAAGAAGGTGAAATGAAGTTTGATTTGACAAAAAAGAGGGAAAAACATAGGTCGATAATGTGAGGGATATGGGCTAGAAAAAGTTTATTAATTAAGGTAATTTTTGGTATAATGTCTAATTCATTGATGTTTTTCGTACTAAGTTTAAAACAGTCATGTTTTTGTTAAATGATAAGACTTGTGTATTTTTTTTTTGCTAAAAGCCCAAAAAGGAAACCCAAACTTATCTCTTTCGTTTTCTTAAATAAAACAACACACACAAAATAAAAACAAGTTTATCTATTTTCTTTTCAAATAAAATAACGATTAAAGAAGGATGTAATAATCTAGTAATTAAATCTCCTACCAAATCAAGGATTCTTATCTCTCGATTCTCTCCCTTCCTCCAATAATAATAAAGATAAAAAATAACAAAAATAAATTTCAACTTAATTTTCCAAAACCAAATCGCCTAGGCTTTTTTATGGGTAAATTGTTTTAAAGAAAATTCATTAACAAATAAATCTGTCCCTTTCTCTCTCCCCTACATCTAATAAACCATCCTTTTTCATATTATTTTTAAAATCAAAATATCTTTACATTTTTTTTCTTCGAGTTAGAAATTGAAACCCTGAAGAAGATTTCAACATTGTATTCAAGTCTTGGAAAGGAGCATTATACTTCCAAAAGAAATTGCAAGAAGGAAGATGTTCTATATTAAGAAGGGGTAATTATACATTTTAATCTTGTTTTATTAATAGATTTTTATAAAAATTTGTTTATGTACATTCATCCATCATATTAAAATCTTTGATTAAAATGTTAGTATATGAAACTAAAAAAAAAAATCTTATTTATTATATTTGTGTTTTCTAAGTGTATTTTCATAATTAATTTATTATTTATGATTAATTTTATTTCATATTGTCTTGCTATAGTTATTATTATAGTTTTATCGTATATTTTTATTGTTCATTTTTTTCATAAAATAGGTAAAAATTGAGTGATGAGACCTAAGGATCCATTGTGGGAATATGTGAGACTTGGGAAACAATCGTTTTCGTTTTAAATTTTTTCAAAGAGATTTTGTTAATCTCATAGGCACATTCTAGACATTCATTTGTTTGTCATTGTTGTGACATAGTCCTTAAGTACCTGTAATCGAGCTTATTGAAGATCAGTGTTGCGGATCCGGGAAAGGCCAAGCTACATCGACGTATCTATTGGAGTGGCCCTCTAACCAAGGTAAGTATTCACACACTTGACAACCACTAGAAACACAAGCTTATTGGATATTGACCTGTTTCAAGGACGCTTAGGGTGTCCTTTACCCATTGAGGGGCACTCTACGAACCTTGGTCATCTGGACCCATGTCTGGACAACCAAGGACTGACCACGGATGGTCGATCCATTTGTGGATGAACCTTGCAAAAAAAGACCTTAGAAAAGATTAAATATGGTTTTTCCTATGGCTTCGATTGACTGACCAAGTTGGTCCAGTTGACTGGTTGGGGGTCAAGTCGATTCCACTAGACTGACTCCCTGTGCTGGTCACACAACAGGCATCTTTTGTTATGTGCGGCCTGCACCTGCCCAGTCGACCAACCATAGTGGGTTGGTTGACCGGCTCAGGCATCCGGTTGATCCCGATTGACCAGGCGGCCCTTCGGTCACTCAAAACCTGGTGCCCTGTGATGCATCAGTCGACCGACAGAGATGTCCGGTTGTCCAGAAGACCACATGGTCGACCGGTTGGTTTCTCCCAATGCACTGCCAGGTGTGGGGATATTTAATTTATAGTCGTTAGGAGCCCATCGGTTAACCAGACATGTTTCACCAATCGACCGGTAGGCCCGTATTTTGTCAAATCTATATAATAGATTCAACGTCATTAACGCGCGTGACCCGCACAGATCTGGTAACTGAGATACCAATGAACGCGAGTTTCAATGTGTTCCACATCTCAAGTGCAGTCTTATAGGCCTCGAATTCGCCAATAAGATCATTGTGCATACTATACAACCCCCAAACCTAATGGGCCTCCATGTCTCTACGATGCTGGGCAGTGGTCCCCTCCTCAGGATAATCTAGGTTAGGTGATAAAAGCCTCTAGGGCCTCAAACTCATCGATGAGATATTGGATCTTCCTATGGCATGTCATAGTTTTAACCATCCAATTTCTCACCCTTGTTTGGATTAGCTACTATACTCTTAGTAGTCATATCACTATAATTAAAATACACATATAATTAACATCTCATATACACACACATTGATGATCTTGCATCATTATTTAAGACTAAACAATAATATTAATCATTTATTTATTAGATCAAAAACACACTACACCGTAAGTCATAATGCATAATAATCGCCAATACAATAAAATTTAAATACTATTAATCCATAATATGCAAAAACCCATCTAAGATATAACAAAATCTCAACTAAGATATTATTAACATGTTAACCTCAAATAATCATGCAATGAAACTTAAATCATGATATTATTTACATGTTAACCTCATATAGTCATGTAAAATAAAATAAAAAAATTAAATCATGACATTATGTACATGCTAACCTCATATAATCATGCAAATAAAAATAATTAAATCATGATATTATTTACATGTTAACCTAATATAATCATGTAAATAAAACAACTAATCAAATCATGATATTATTTACATGCTAACATCATATAGCCATGCAAATAAAAATAGTACACGTTAACATCATATAATCATGCAAATAAAAATAATTAATTAAATCATGATATTATTTACATGTTAATATCATATAATCATACAATTAAAAATAACTAATTAAATCAAAAAATTCAAAATAAATATGAATTTCAAGGTCTGACAGGGCACGCGCACCAACCCAGCATAGCAGACGCGCGTGGTAGCCCTGCGCAGCAGGCCGCACGCGGCAACCCAATGCGCAGGCCCAACGCAGCAGCCCGAGCTCTGCAACCCAGCGTAGCAGGCCGCATGCATCAGCCGAACGCAGTAGGGCGCACGTGGGTAGCCCAACGCGCAAGCAGCCCAGTGCGCAGGTGCAACAGCTCAGGCTTGCGCAGGCGACAGTTTTCTGTGGAAACAACAACAAAGTTACTAGGTTAGACAAGGTTTCTCGACATACTTCAATCCAATGAAGATGTATCACAGTGGCTCTGATACCAATGAAGGTTGTAAACCACCCGGTTCACGTACCTTGATGCACATGAACTCGAATCTGTAGCAAAGGATCTCTATCGATCCGGATATCATCCTACGTCGGAATATGTGATTACTAGAACCACATACAATGAATCCACACTTAATCGACCTAGGGTTTTGTATGGAACCCTAATAACAAAATCAAATCTATGTAAGAAGAAGAGATGAAGAGAAGAGAGGATTTCCAAAAAACTTGAATAGTAACTTTTGGGTAGGGTGGAGTCGTCTTCTACATATAGAAGACTCAACTCAACTCCTCCTAGGACTTTATTTTCTAATCCAATTAAGATAGAGTTATCCACATCCACACTTCTAATCAAGTATGGACGTCCCATTAAGTGGGGACCTCGGGTTGGACCAACCGGGTCGACCCATCGCAAAAATCTAATACATACAAAGCCCTAAGTCGGTTGAGTGTGGATTCATTGTATGTGGTTCTGGTAGTCACATATTCTAACGTGAAAAGTTATCCGATTCGATAAAGATCTTTCGTTGCATATTCGAGTTCTTGTGCATCAAGCTACGTGATCCAAGTCATTCACAACCTTCACAACTATTATATCGTGACTTAGGATCAGACTGATCCCGTTACGGACCGGGCGATACGGACCAATCTATATTGGTCCAATCCTTGAAACCTTGGGTAATACAATATCATATATCAGTATGATTGGATTTCATAGCTCAAAGGAATATGTGATTACTGGCCAATGGAAAAAGTGTTCTTTGATAACATTCTCTGTAAGAATCCTTGAGACAGCAACATTTGATCCTTATATTGTCATCACCGTATACATTGCTATGAATTAGTATGCTGAAATCAACTGTGCATCTATTGGTAGGTGTAAATGATATGTTGTTAGAATGTTTGATTTAAGGCTTGGATACTTGAGAACTTTATTATGGGCATTCACTGAACTTCTTTTTGTTAATTTGATCCTATGTAAAGTCTATGGTCTAACGTTAAGCCCATTATTAATCTAACGTTATTAAACCCATAAATAATGGGTTGAATTTTCTATTTTTTTTAAATAAAAAACTATAATCTATCGTTAAATCCATTTTCTTCTCTATTTATTATTATTTTAAGTTATCCCATCTTCATTTTAGGTGGTGTTTGAACTCTAATTTTTTTTAATCATCTATAGAAAAATGTATAACATGTTCTGATGGTTCTTATTGATATCTATTACTTAGAATTAACCTTCAACTAGTGATTGTTTTCTCTGATAATTCTAACTTTTGCTTATGTGATTTTAATTTTTAATTTACACAATATATTCTATTTCTATTAAAGTGCTTTATGAAAACATATGGTTCGATTTGGGACTAATTTTGGGTTCGTATAAATGTTCAGATAAATATAGCTGTAATTGTAATTTTAATATATTTTTGGGTTTTCAATTTAGAAAAAGAAAATCATGTCCTAGTATTATTTTTAAAATTGATTAGAAGACTTTTGTTACGTAATGTTAAACTTATAACTATTTATTTTGCGAATGTAGATGGATGTTGATAGTGATTCTGAAGATGAGACGTATGCTTGTATGGCTGTTGCAAGTGCAGTGGCGACAACAACCATTTTTGGGGCTTACCATTATTTATATATGGACAAGGATCCTCCTCGTAATCACTACTTAACAGATAAGCAATTTACCAAGGATGTAATTAGGTCAGATTATCGTTGTTACAATTTACTACGTATGAATATCAAGACTTGAAAGATTTGTTTACATTTTGAGAGCAAACAATAGGCTAAACAACACATTCATTGTACAGTTGCAGAATAAGTAGTTATATTTTTGCACTTAATTGAACATAATGTCAAAAACCGTCCCTTACAATACTATTTTAAGTGGTATGGTGAAACAATTAATCATTATTTCAACATTGTGTTGTATATGATCTTTGAAATGTATGATGACTTCATAAAGTTCCCTGGAATGGAAACGCCACAAGAAATACGAGACAATCCTAGAATGTGTCGTACTTTAAGGTACTTTAATTTTTTTAGTTTATGTTAATTTTATTTATACTAATTTATGTTGTGACATGACATATTAAGATGCATGTGTTGTTAGGATTGTGTGGGTGCAGTTGATGGAACTCAATAACCTGTTAAGGTGGATGTCGAAGACCCACCACGATATCATGGTCGAAAGTCATGGTCATCACAAAATGTAATATTAGTGTGCACATTGTCTTAAAATTCTCATATGTTTTATTCGAGTGGGAGCAATCAGCTTTGTATTCTAGGATATTGGGTTGTGCAATGACAAGGGAAAATGTGATTACTTGTCCTAGAAGTATATATTACCTACTTCATTAATATTTATAAAAAGTTAAAAGTGTGATGTATAGCGTTTTAATTGTGTTCATCGATTGTAGGAAAATACTATCTTACTGATGCGTGATATCCCAACTTGAAGCATTTTATTGCACCATTTCACAGTACGCGCTACCACTTGAATGAAATAAGAGGACGCACACTTGAGACTCAGAAAAAGTTATTCAATCATAGGCACTCTTTATTGAGAAATACAATTGAGCGTGCTATTGGTGTATTCAAAAAGCGTTTCATGATCTTAGTAGACGAACCAATGTGCCCATGGAAAACAAGTGGATTTAACGGTTGCATATTGCATTGTTCATACTCACATAAGATGAGTGATGCCAAATGATCCCTTATTGGATCAAGTAGATTGAGAGTTATAAGAGCAATCAGTTACTGAAGATGATGAAGTAAAACCACAATTATCTAGAGTTGAAGATGAGAGAGAGAGAGAGAGAGAGAGAGAATTAGAACAGAGAACATGACTACAATGTGATAGGATTTTCAAACTCGTTGTAATCGTCACACGTAGGATTGGAATGAAATTTTATTAACTAAAACTATGTTTGTATTTTTTTATTAGCGATGGTTAAAAATTGCTATTTTGTTATTGTTAGTGGTGACTAATAGTTGGTATTTTGTTATTGCATGAGTAGTAATTAGTATTTGATATTTTGTTATTATGATGCCTTACAATATCTATATAGCAATTAGAAGTTTAACATAAATTGAGTTTGCATATTTCATGTATCTTATTTCACATTCAGATGGACCAATTTGACACTCCATCTCAATATGGATTTGGAAAGAGAAAGACAAAAAATCACATGTAGAATCTGGAAATGGACAAGTGTCTCATTGAAGAACTTGTTGTGCAAGTTAGTGAAGGCGAAAAGTGTGATAATGGGTTTAAAAAACCTGCTTATTCAGCTTTTGTAAAAGTTCTTAACGAATAATTCGACTTGCAACTAACTTCAGATCACGTTCAAAATAGGATGAAGACAATCAAAAAGAGTTACATGTTTGATGAGGAAATGTTATCAAAGAGTCGATTTACCTGGAACAAGACATAAAAACAATTTAGTGTTCAAATGAAGCTTGGGACGAATTTGTTAGGTTAATTAAGATTTCATCTTTCGTACGTATTTTTTTTATGTATCTATTTGTACAAAAATTACATTAGATAATGACTATATTTCCATAAACTAACCCTGATGCTAAGAACCTAAGATACAAACCTATTGAGATGATGGAGGAGCTGAGCATTGTATGTGGGAAGGATGCTACAGCTGATCAATCAGCTAGAAATGGTCATGATATCAATGCTAGACGTGTAAGAGGTATGCAAGGTGAACGTGATGTTAGTGGGTTACAAACAAATGTAAATACTACACTAGATGACATAAATGAAGCATGCTTTATACAAGCATCTGCTCAAGTGCCAGATCCATCGACCCAATTGCTAAAATCATCTAACCATGTACCAAGGAGGAGAAGAGGTGCATCTTTACAATTTAAATAAATGCAACAAAAGCAATCCAAAAATGCAAAAGCCATTGGACAATCATTAAATGCTGTGACAACAGGAATCAGTCGGATAGCTGATGCAATAGAAAAGAGACATGATAACCAATCTAAAATTTTATTGGAGGCCTTAGAGGAAATTGACGGACTAGAGTCCTCAACTATTTACTATGCCTTTAAAAGCTTGCTTGCTGACCCAATAAAAACAAAGGCATTCTTAGCATATCGTATTGATCAAAGGAAAGATTTCTTGATGAGGCATTATGGTATTAACAGTGCTATATTCTAATGGTCACCACTTATAATTAATTTTTGGTGGCTCTTTATAAGAGCTAATGATATTGTTCAAAATTACAAACTTAGTTTATGTGATTTTAATAGTGCTTTTTGGATTATATTTTGGTGCTTTATAAACTTTAAATTTTGTTTGACAATGAATATTTTAATATGTTTATTTTGTTTTGATTATGATACCTCAATTACTCTTTATTAACAAGTTGAGTGCTCTTGTTTAAAAAAAAAAAAGAGAGAAACAAGTTTAGTGATCTTGTTAAAAAAAAAAAAGTTGAAAGAATACGCATAGCTTCAATGCACTTTATCTGCGTTCTTACAGTGGTCAAAATATGTCTTATCCCATGTGTGTTGAGACAATAGATTGTTTCATATTCCAATTTTTTTATTTTTAGTTTTTTGTGGGGGAAGGAATCCTATTACAAATCATAATATTATATTTTTCGGTCCAAATGTTAATAATGTGTGTATATATATATTGTTGAGACAATAGATTGTTTCATATGCGAATTTTTTTATTTTTTTGTGGGGGAAGAAATCCTATTACAAATCATAATATTATATTTTTCGGTCCAAATGGTAATAATGTGTGTATATATATATATATATATATATATATATATACACATAAAGTCATGATAGAGTTTTTAAAGTTTGATAACTTTACTTTCTTATACAATTTTCCTATCATCCAAACTCTATAATCTACATTTTTAGTCAAATTCCTGCTTTCTTTTTTAGATAATCAAACAGCAACAAGAAAAGTAATTTTTTCTTTCCTTTCTTCAACTTTACTTTCCAATGAATTCCTTTCCCACGCTACTGTCCGACTAATGAAACACACCCAACGAAGGAGAAACGATGGAAAGGTAAGGAAACTGCATTTTTTAATTTCCTTTATATCCTTTTTTCAAACTAACCAAACACAACCTTATTGATTAGTTAAAATGTTACATTGCTAAAATGTTTTTTTTTTCTTTTAACTTTCAGTGAAGACCATGAATGTAGGAAATGCAGAAATGGCATTCACATCTATTTTGATATTTTGGTTAGGTTTTCATATTTTACAATACTTTCTTTCACTATTGTAATGTGAGAAGCAAAATCATATATAATTATAGTGATTTCTGGTTCATTGAATTTCTTGTGTAATTATATTGTTGAATGAATTACACTGCCAAACCCAGTAAGCATTGTGTTGATCCCTGTTAAAGGCTCTAAGAACATGTGTTGAATTAAGAACATAACTGACGGAACTCTTGAGAAAATGTTTGAAAAAGCAACAACGAATACTGATTGACTGGAATTTCTGAAATTAAGATTTGTACCTAGAGACTCCCAAGGAATGCTTTTTTGAACTATCTTCATTCATTGCGCAATATATATATATTTCCGTTTTCGAAATCACTGTGCAATATTTGTATTTTACTTATCTTTGGCTTCAATATATATATATATATTTCCGTTTTCGAAATCACTGTGCAATATTTGTATTTACTTATCTTTGGCTTCAATCAAGATCGCTTTTTTCCTCCTTAAATTCTCCTT
>JAUPMG010201051.1:0-10006 GCA_031762675.1 Pachysandra terminalis
TTCTACTGTGGGTGCAAGTCCCTTAAAGAATGGGTTGAATGGTCGTATGATTGAATGAGCATGTGATTGGGCTAGGCATAATTATCCCTGCATATCATCCACATTTCATTATTCATAATTGCATCATACCAAATTGCATTGATTGTTGCACATGTTTGATTTGAAGTGAATGTTTGTGTATCTCTACATGTTGATTGTTTGTGCTTGTATTTGGATAGTGGGACCATGTGGTTACTTGTTTAGCATTGTGGGACCATGTGGTTGTTTGTTTGCATTGTGGGACTATGTGGTTGTTTGTTTTGCATGGTGGGACCATGTGGTGTATTTGTGATGCATAGTGGGACTATGTGGTTTATGTATTGTACATGATGGGATCATGTAGGTTATGTTTTGATGCATAGTGGGAATTTGTGGATTGGGTTTGAATGCATGATGAGATCATGTGTACCATATGATTTATCATGGTGGGACCATGTGAACAATTTGTTATGATATGATATAACTACTTGTGTGATTTTCAAACGTAATGGGATTACAAGTCGAATGTGATATACTTATTAAATATGTGTGATTTAATATGATGATGAGCATGCTAATACATTGTGATTGTAGTCTTATCTATTGATTGAAATTGTATGAATTAAACTTGTGATGTTATGAATCTATGAAGATAGTTGTTGTAACTTCTTTGGATTTCTCTACAAGGCTTCGGCTGACCCTTATATTGAAATAGGTGATTAGTTCGTTTGAGGTGCCGGTCTGGAGAGGAGATTTCATTTAGTTTTAAATACTTGACTTTTATGATGGTTTACACTTGGTTTTTATTAACTTGGTTTTGACCCCGAGTGAGCTTTGGACTTGTAATAGATTAGATGTCTATTTTATTTATGTGGGTTTAAGCTTAACAGACATGAGTTGAGCTAAAAGTTTTATTTATTGAAGACTTCTGCTGATTTATTCTTTTAGACTCTGATTAACCAGGACAATGGCTATGTATTAAGAATGGATATCTGCGTCCATGTGGTGGATCCGAAGGTTATTGCCTTGGAAATCCTCGAGATCCTATATCTCGGATAGCGAATGTATATGTGCTTCGTTGTACCATGGTATTTGGGGTCTTTGGTGTAGGTCAATTCTACCATACAATCACTATAAATGGTGATCGGTCCTACGCCAACTCTGAAGACTCCAAGATCCTGTAAGAATCACCTCAACCATACAGCCTCCTGGACGGCTGCACAACAAGCTATGTACTCTGACTCCATAGTAGACAATGCGATGTAGACTTGCTTCTTACTACTCTAAAGGATTGCCCCACCACCTAGAATGAATATGTATTTTGTCGTCAACTCTCGGCCATCTAGATCACCTGTTTAATCTACATCACAGTAGCCTCGTAGCTGCAAATCTGCTCCCTGGAAGCAAAGCATATAATATGTTGTCCCACGTAGGTATCTACGAATACGTTTCACTACCTTCCAACGAGTCTGCCCTGGGTTACCCTGGGTTACTCTGGCAAAGCATGTGATATTAGTTCCAACAATGGAACTAATATCAGGTTGAGTACACATCACAACGTACATCAGAATACCTATAGCACTAGCATAGGAAACAAGAGCCATCTGTTCCTTCTTTTCTTCTATCTCTGGACAAAGACCAAGATGCAATGAAACAACCTTCTCGACAGAAGTGTCAATGGATTTGGCATCGTGCATTTTGAAACGCTCTAGTGCCATCTTTATGTAAGTCTCCTAGGACAAACACAAAAGCTTCTTAGTATGATTCCTGTGAATCTTAACACCTAGCACATAATCTGCCTCACCCATATCCTTTATCTCAAAACTGAAGGAAAGTTATTCTTTAGTGGCGACAACCTTCTCCATGTCATTCCCCGCTATCAAAATATCGTCAACGTACAACGACAAGATAAAAAAGCTCCTAAAATGCTGTCAAACATACACACAGTGTTCTTCCTCGATCATCGTGATTCCAAACTCTATAATGGTTCGATGGAATCAAAGATACCACTGCCTGGATGACTGTTTCAGGCTGTACAGGGAGCATTTGAGTATGCACACTCTACGCTCAAGCCCCTTGACCACGAAACCCTCTGACTGATCCATACAGATATCCTCATCTAGTTCTCCATTGAGAACCGCAATTTCGATATCCATCCGATAGAGTTCCAAATCAAGGTGTGCGATAATTGATAGAATGAGGCGAATGTAGGCAAATCTCATTACAGGTGAGAACGTCTCTTCGTAGTCTATACCATCGCTTTGGGTATAACCTTTCACCACAAGTCGGTCCTTGTATCTCTCTACACTTCCATCTTTCTTGCACTTGACCTTTAAAACCCACTTATTTCCAAATGTTCTTGCATCTAGGGGAAGATCAACAAGTTCCCAGAATTGATTCTTCTCCATGGAATTCATTTATCTTGCATTGCAATTATCCATTTTAGCGAAGCAAGTGATGATAATGCCTCCTGGTATGAACCAGCCTCATCATCATCAAGTGTGGCAGCCATGAATGACTCACCCTCAATTGTAAAATGAAAATGAGGAATCAATCCACGATTGCTTCTACGTATAGGATTACTGGAATTTGTGTCCTCTGGGACACTCCCACTGGACAGTAATCCACTCTCACTGTCCACAACATCCATAGAATCTATAGGATCTTCTTCAGAACCGGCATTCTCAATGGTGTTTGGATATGTGGTGATCTCCGCAAGTCCCAACTCTGGCTCATGCATCTTGAAGAGCTCCAAATTCATCCATGATCTCTTCCTCCTTGGGAAATCATCCTCGATGTGAAATCCACATCAAGTGACTCAATTTGTGTTAGACCCCCATCAGTTTGTTCACTGACAAATAAGTATCACTTAAAGTACTTTGAGTATCTCATAAAGATGCACTTAACGATTCTCTTTTCTCGCTTCCCTCTTTGATGGGAAGGTACGTGAACATAACCTGACGACCCCCATGGCCACATGTGAGTTAGGTCAAGCACTCTGCCTGTCCATAACTGGTATGGTGTTCAGATGTAGACCACAGTCATGAGTGCATCTCCCCAAAATCTAATGGGTAGCAACGCATGCGCCATCATCGACCTCACCATCTAACAAGTTACGATTCTTTCTCTCTATAACACCATTCTGCTGAGGTGAGCTTGGGATCGTCAATTGCCTATGAATTTATTTTTCTTCACTTAACTCTAGAAACATATCAGATAAATACTCGCATCCTCTATCAGTACAGAGACACTTCATGTGTCGATCCAATTGGTTCTCAACTTCTAACATAAAGCGTCTAAAGCAATCTAATGCTTTCGACTTGTGGGAAATCAAGTACACATAACCGTATCACGTGTAATCATTGATGAATGTGATGAAATAGGAATCTCTGTGGCTGGTCCTAACATTGATTGGTCCACTTATGTCAGAATGGACTAATTCTAAAGGAACGTTTGCTCTTATTGTCTTACCGAATGGTTTCTAACATGACTTAACAGCTAAACAATGCTCACAAACGGGTAATTGAACCTTGGCAAGCGATCCTAGTAGATCTTTTTTATCCAATCAGTTCATCCTCTCTAGCCCTATGTGACGAAGTCTAGCATGACATCTCATTAATGAATCAGAAATAATAACATCATCATCATGAGAAGTCAAATTCGAAACCAAATTTGTATCACTTGAATTATCAATATCAAGTTTAAATAGACCACCAGAAATAAATCCCCTACCATATAAAACCAACTCTACAAAAATGGAGATGTAGTCTCTACTGAAAATAACAAAACAAAAACTAGTCTAAGTAACTCTACTATTAAAACGAAACTGCGACGAGTGGTGGGTGCGTAGAGTATGTCATCAAGCATCAATGCGCTAGTCTCTCACGTCTTCTGCAGGTAGGTGCCAACTCCTAGCGCATCCACACTTGTACTGTTCCCCATGTATACTTTATGAATCACTGCCGGTATCCGTCTGTAATCCACGAACCCATCTCTCTCTGATTATGTGTCTGCTCTTTCTAGAATCTACAATCCAATCAGGACTAGAATGAGCAAACAATTCATCGGTGCAAACCATGCAACAATAGCTAGAGGTTGGATCAGTTCGTACCTGCTCAGTGCAATCACAAACGAAGTGTCCAAACTTATCACAGTTGTATCATATCACCTTGGACGTGTCTGTTTTTCCACCTCGCTTCCCTTTAGGATGCTTGGTACCTTTGTCTTCCTTAGGTGTTTTCTCAACTATTTCTCCCCCGTTGGGGCGCCTTACCCTTGCGTTTGTACCTTGACCTAATTGTCTTGAACTTCGCCAGTTCGGCTAAGAGCACAGTGTTGTTAGACCTTGCAGCCTGATGCTCTGCCTCGAGCTTAAGATGACGCGCTAAGTCATTGAACATTTTAATGTTCTCGTTGTGTGTCATGGTGAGCTTCATGTGCTTCCACGAGTCAGGTAGCGATCTCAAAACAACGAGAATCTGCTACTCATCTGTTAGGCAGTTACTTACGGCTTTCAGATCTCATATCATAGAAGAAATCTTCAGAAGATGCTCGGCCATGCTCATGTTGGGAGCCATCTTGTAGGATTTAAACTTCATCGACAATGCACGTAATTTGGTAGCCGAGGTATCAGCGAACACGAATTTTAGTGTGGTCCACTTCTCAAGTGCAGGCTTATAGGCCTCGAATTCGCCAATAAGGTCATTGTGCATACTAATCAACATAGTAAAACGTGCACAACAATCCTTCTTGGCCCAAGCCTAATAGGCCTCCATCTTTCTACGATGTTGGACAGTAGTCCCCTCCTCAGGATAAACTAGGCTACGTGATAAAGTCTTTAGGGCCTCAGACTTATCGAGGAGATATTAGATCTTCCTATGCCAAATTTCATAGTTCTTATTATCCAATATCTTACCCTTGTTTAGGTCAACTACTATACTCTTAGCAGCCATATCTCTACAATTAAAGTGCACATATAATTAACATCTCATATAGACACACATTGTTGATTTTAAATCATTATCTAGGACAAAACAATAATATTAATCGTTTATTTATCAGATCAAAAACACACTAGACCATAGGTCATAATGCATAATCATCACCAATACAATAAAATTTCAATACTACTTTTCCTCCTTAATATGCAAAACCCATCTAGGAAATAGCATAACCTGAACTAGCATATTATTTACATGTTAACCTCATATAATCATGAAAATAAAATAATTAAATCATGCCCCAAATCTCTAACATATCATATAAAAGGCACAAATTCAATTAGAATTCAAAATAAAAAAGAATTTAAATTACTTTTGAATTTTTTGGGTCTACCGGTCGATCAAAAATTCCAGTCTGGTCGACTGAGGAGGATTTGATTGGTCCTCTGACCGACCGGACACCCTCTGGTCACAAATTGCAGTATATCCGTATGTTGTTGTCTATCATTGCTCGGTCGACCGAGGGGTTTGTTCAATCAATCGAGAAGGATCCGATTGGTTAATCGATCGACCGGGACCCTAGGATTTCATGAAACAACACCTCTGAAACTTGTTGCCTGTCGCTACTCGATCGATCGAAGGTATCAGTCAGTCGACCGAGAAGGTAAAACTGGGTTTTTAAAACAGATAATTAATCCGATTAAAAACCTACTCTAATCTCTTTGACCCGTCATGTTTAGGTCTTATAAACTCATAATTCACCCCCAAAACAATGGTGATCGCAACTTATGGTTGCATAAACGATCATCGCTTAATCGTTGATGCAACCATGCACTGTAGATGCTGATTACTACAAAAACAACTCGGTTTCTTTTTAGATGAGGTTTCTCGACATATCTCAATCCAACGAAGACGCATCTTAGCGGCTCTGATATCAATGAAGGTTGTAGATGACCTAGATCACGTACCTCGATGCACACGAACCCGAATCTGTAGAGAAAGATCTCTATCGAATCGGAAAAATGTCCCACATTGGAATATATGATTACTAGAACCACAGGTAAACAAATTCCCTTTTGGTTAGCCGTTTGTATCTCTGATACCATGTTAACTTTAGAATTTGAATAGAATTAATCATTCTCTTTTGGTTAGCCATTTGTATATTTATCTACCAAAGGTAAACAAATTCCAAGAATTATTGGACTGTCACAAGTATTTGAAATTCAAAAATACAAACACAGTTGGTTTCTTATCCAACGGGTGTTGTCGATATACCATCTTCTATAATGTTCACACAGACATACAAGGAAAAGAAACAGTAAAATACAAACACAGTTGGTCTCTTATCCAACAGGTGTTGTCTGTTGCAAAAATCGGACCGAAACCGATTCACCTAAACACTTAGGTCAATCTAAATGACTCTCCTTGAGAGTCCCCAGATCTTAGGATTAGATCAATCAATAGAACAAATAGAAGCACTAAATATGGAAGACAAAATAAAGAGAAGAAGAAGATAGAAATTATGTGGTTTGGCGATCTTGCCTACGTCCACAGAGCACACCAATAATCCACTATTTTCTTCTTGAAGGTTGTACAATCATGTGAGAGACCTCCTGGAAAAACCCCAACTCTTTCTCGGTGTTTTTCCTCTCTCTCTCTCTCTCTCTCTCTCTCACACACACACACACACACACACACACACACATTCTTGCCCTTACTCAAAGAGAAAAGCTAACCTCACTTAAACAAACATCGCGGGATGACATTACATTGCCCGCGACCGGACATGAAAAATCTGGCCACTACAACACCCGCTATTGTTTTCTGCTTTGTAGTTACCTGGTTGACCGGCCAAAGTTGACGGTTGACCGGCCAGTCTCCAAAATGGAAACTGAGCCAAACTTTATAATCTCCACCTTAGCGAAAGTTTTCAGACCACCTCTGATAAATCCACCTTGGTATAAAACTGCCAACCATTACTAATCATTGGTGCATCGCCATATGGACTCGCAAGGCCCTGTCCCTTAGGGACTCAACACTCATGAACATGAACAAGATTGAGACAATGCTCAAGCTTAACCACAGGAACAGGCTTTGTCAACATATCCGCTGGATTGTCTTTTGTGTCAATCTTCTGTAAGTAGACCAACCTATCCTCAATGATATCCCTGATGAAATGGTACCAAACATCAATATACTTGGTACGAGCATGATGAACCTGATTCTTCACTAAGTGTATTGCACTCTGACTGTCGCAACACCCTGAAATGATCTCATGAGAGATCCCCAATTCACTAACCAGGTTTTGAAGCCATGTAGCTTCCTTCACTACCTCTATCACAACCATATACTCGGCCTCTGTCGTAGAAAAATCAACCACTGACTGTAACATAGACCTCCAATATATAGGAGCTCCTCCCAACACAAAGCAAAACCCTGTAGTTGAGCGTCTCCTATCCATATCACCAGCATAATCAGAATCAACAAATCCCCGGATAAGAGGCTTCTCTTGCTTCTGATAGACTATCCCTCTGTTCAGTGATCCACGAAGATATCTGAAGATCCACTTCACTGCATCCCAGTGTTGTTTATCCGGATTAGACATATATCGGCTAACCAAACTGACTCCATAAGCAAAATCTGAGCGAGTGCAAACCATAGCATACATTAAACTACCAATTGCGCTTGCATACGGTACTCACGACATATGTTTCTTATCCCCCACAATAGTAGGAGATTGCATAGATGAAAGCTTGATTTGGGCTCCTAATGATGTAGACACTGGTTTGGAATCTGATATCCCAAACTTGCTTAGCACCTTCTCAAATACCCTTTCTGTGAAATAGTCAACTTGCCCTTCTTTCTGTGCATACCCTTTAGCTACTAACCTTGCCATGGAACGTACACCTGTATCGTTGCCATCTGTGCTTGGAACACCATCCTTAACAACGAGGATCCATTTGCAACCAATAGGCCTTTTCCCTTTTGGAACCTGTACAAGATCCCAAGTATTGTTTTTGTGAAGAGATGCCATCTCCTCATCCATAGCTTTCTTCCATTCATCCCTGCAAGAATTCTGCATTGCAGTTTTGAATGAAGTAGGCTCATCGTCCTCATGGACTAGAAAGGCACATGATGCATGGTACTCATAGCCGTACCTAGAAGGTGGCCTAATATTCCTTCTTTGTCGCCTTTCTGCCAAGGATGGTTTGGCTTCTTCCTGTTCTTGTTGTTGTATAGAATCCACCTGAGGAGTCTCTACCTTAATCTCTGTAACCCCAGTACCACTAGATTTTGGCGGTCTAGATATCAAAGGAGCAATGTGCTCCACCTGCTCATTGTTACCATCTACGTCTTTGTTATGTTCACTGTTCTCTGTCGGAGTCTCCCAACCTGTGAATCTCGATACACCCAACATAACCTTTTCATCAAAAGTTATATCCCTACTTAACACAAATTTATTGTCTTCAAGGCACCACAAACGATAACCCTTCACCCCATCAGGGTAGCCTAAGAAGATGGCCCTCTTAGCCTGCACTCCCACTTTATCTTCCTTCACATGAAAATAAGCAGGAAAACTAAATACATGTAAGTGTGAGTAAGTAGGAGGTATACCAGTGTAGACTTCCATAGGAGTCTTCAAATCAATAGCTGTAGATGGAGATCGGTTAATGAGATAGCACGATGTAGTCACTGATTCAGCCCACCAACATTTGCTTAATCCAGCATTGGATCTCATGCACCGTGCTCTCTCCAAGAGTGTGCTATTCATCCACTCTACCACTCCATTCTGCTGAGGGGTTCCCTTCACCGCAAAGTGTCTTGCTATGCCATGTGTTGTATCTTTTGAGAGGATCTTCTATGTACTCACCACCATTATCTGAACGAATTCTTTTCACCACACGGCCAGTCTGCTTTTCAACATGTGCTTTCCACTGCTTGAAAATCTCTGTGACTTCATTTTTATGCTTCATAGTGTACAACCATACTCTCCTTGAGAAGTCATCAATGAAGGTTATAAACCATCTCCGCCCCCTTTTAGATTCAACTCTAAAGGGCCCCCATACATCCGAATGATTGTAATCTAGTATTCCTTGCGTTCAATGGATTGTTGTACCAAAGGTTGTCCTGCATTGTTTACCATACACATAGTGTTCACAAAAGTCAAGCTTACAAAGCTTGTCATTTCACAACAACCCAAGTTTTCTCAACACATTAATGTTAGTCTCACTCATGTGACCAAGACGCATGTGCCATAATTGTGTCTGCTGTATCTGTTTCTCATCAAGTTGCTGAGAGATCATAGCCTGAGCTGCACCTGAAATGGCGCTCCCTAACATAAAGTAAAGATTTTGGTGTCTTTCCCCTTTCATGACAATTTGGTCTTCCCAAAGAATCTGTAGGATACCATTCTTACCAAGAAATCCATACCCTGCTGCCTCTAACACACCCAAATATAGGAGACTCTTGCTCAAGCCTGGAACATGACGAACCTCTGAAATGGTTCTAGTAGACCCATCAAACATCTTGAAATGAATTGTACCAACACCGACTATCTTGAGAACTCCCTTGTTGCCCATCAAAACAGCCCCACCATTCACCTCCCTATACGAAGTGAAATCCTCCCGTCGAGGATTCATGTGATACGAAGCACCGCAATCACATATCCAGTCGTTTCCATCACTGTCTGATGAAGTACTCATCATTACTTGTGTTGAATCATCCCCAATGAGATATTCAGCCACATATGTGCTGACTTAAGCAACTGAGACCTCTTCATTCTTAGACCCCTTTCCCTTTCTCCTTCTTCATTAGATATTTAAGGCATTCGTACTTTTAGTGCCCCTTCTGATGGCACCAATGACACACCTCTTCACTTATGTTTTTAGGCCTTGACTTTGATCGAGACCTGTTCTTCCCTAGATTCTTGTAATTACCTCTGCCTCTTTCCACATGTAGACCCTGACCCTCTTCCTCAGAAGATAACACTTCAGATCGAGAAGCCTTGGCTTGCAAAGCTTCCAAGATCTCCTTATATTTCAAGGTCT
>JAUPMG010201062.1:0-10005 GCA_031762675.1 Pachysandra terminalis
ATAAGGATTAAGAACTGAATAAATTAACGGTGAAAATATTTGAATCACATATATGCAGATGTTTAATTACTGACCTGATTCTCTGCGAGTCCCATCTGAATGATTCCTGATGGATTCCCAACCTCATCATATGGGTTTTTCTCGTATTCCTGCCATCCTTGGAAGTATGATGAGTCTTGCCCGTGTGAGTTGCACGTAGCTTTTCTAGACAACAATCTCATATTTTCTGTAGAAAGAAGCTCTAATAAAAGCAGAAGCAAGAGATGTATAGCCAGGGAACGAAGTAGAAGCTCTTTTGAGCGGAAAAAAGAGAGCTTGAAACAGAGTTAGAAAGTATATCTTCAATTCAATCGTTTGAAACCTGAAGGAAGATCTTGATGAAGAGGGTTTCTTTGTGTTGGTGAGCTAGCAATGTTAAGCTTATATAGGATTTGTGGAATCGATAGAATGAACGACATTCCCAAGGTTTTGACCAGAGAGAGACAGAGAAACAGAGAAAAAATAAAAAATAATAAAGAATAGTAGAAAGCCATACCTTCAGGAAATCTCGAACACAGTGGCTGGCACAAGACCTGAGATCCCAGCAAGCTCGGACCGGGGACTGAACCCCGGTCCCACTGTTCCCTGGCTTCGATATGCCATCTAGTCCATGTCGGCCATTTCTTTCCTGGTCGACCGAAATCTCCCTTCATTTAACTCCAGTTTTCTCCCCCAGAGGAAGTATCCATTCATGTAAAAACTCCCAAGTCAACGTTAAAACTTTACTACACTGAAAAAAGGAGATAATTCTATGCTGCATGCATAACAAATCTGGGTGTAGGGACTCCCTCAGATCAGATCCTCCATTCACAGTTTTGATCTACCAATCCGACGATTCTTATGAGAAGGGGTAATATGGACGGTTGAGATTGATGGGAATGGGCAATCGTGGGCCAATCACAGTCATGCCATAGACGATTTATTGACTCATAATAAGGAATTAATTACAAGGTCTAAAGTCTCGGGATTGGGGACTAATCAGTTTCGGCCGATCCCATCTGGATCAGTAGTACCGTCCGGTCTGAATCTGATATCGGTTTGGACCGTCTAATTTACAAATTTAAAAAAAAAAAAAAAAATACATCGGATCGGTTGTACCGATTGTTCCAGACCGGTATCAGTAGTACGGGTCTGGTCTAGAGCCTCAGGATACATTAGTTCTATTATGGCTTGGGACCTGACCAATTCTGGCCCTGTCCCGGTATGGATTGGCCGGTACAGACTGATCGGCCGATCCGATCCTTTTAAACCTTGATTAATTAAAGATAATTGATAGAAAAAGCCATGATTAATGCTGGTAATTAGTATTACTCAAAAACTTGTAAAAACCACACAACCGCCGTTTGTTTTAGCTCACTGATTTGTTAACGAAGTTGATTAGTCATAATCACATGTGGGGTTGTAACAAGACAACCTTTTATGGCAAATAATAAAAAATGGCAATATCTCTAATTTAATAGGTTTAGTAGTGGAATTAAATGGCAAGGTAGGTGAGACATGGAATGGGGTTGATAGAGAGCTCGTAGATTTGAAGTGGCCTAATTTCTCTTCTTATTTTATTTTATTTTTATTTTTTATAATTTTGTGATAAATTGATTAATTTTATTACAAGGGAAGAGTGAATGACAGCTTAAAAGCTTTCTTGTTCTTCCTTAGTAACTTCACAAGCTTTAAGGGACCATTTACATTAATTTCATGGAATGTCTCAACCCTCTCCCATCTCTATCTATACTTTGGCAGTTTGACCAATACAGGTTTCTCATTAGCCAAGTATTCAAGTCTCAAATTCAAAGTTCAAAGCTAGAATTTTGGAAGACAACTTGTTGCTCACTCCTTCAACCTTAGTTGGTTTGTGCTATAATAATTCTTTAGTGTTACCCCCCAATTGACTCTTAACAACACTATAAAATGCAATACAGTTATATGTTTTTGTTTTATTGTGCAATTAAGACTAGTCTTTGAAACAAATGTTGTCACTGTGATCCAAATTCACTTATTTGTTTAGCCCTAACTACAAAGTATTTATTATACTTTCGTGATTGTTTCTTATACGTTGTAAGACTTTTTTTTTCCTGAGATTGTGAGAATAGTAGAACTAGATGTGATGTAGGCACCATTGTCGAACCACTTAAAACAATGTGTTTGTATGTGCTTGATTTGTGTTCTTCATCTTTATTTTCGTCTTGGATCCATACAATTCATGACAATTTAACTGTGGTAGTCACGTATCTGTTTATTGTGTACAAATGTTGTTCTTCCTAAATGACATTGATGAGATTGATCATGACAAAATTAATCATCTCCCAACTTCCTTGAGATTGACCCGTAAATACACTTGGTTCATCTGAGTTGGATTAATGGGGAACAAAAAAAAACCAAGATGATCCAATGATAGAAGGAAGAATTTATGGATTTCAACTAATTGAGGTTCATGTTATTTTGAGCGTAAAAAATTCTCTACTATAACATTCGTGTTTTGATGGGTATTTAGGGAAAAAAAATTGTCTGCGATTTTTCCTATGGTACCAATCAAGAGCGTCACATAGTAACACTAAAAAGGTAACTAACATTTTTAAAATCTTAAGAGACGTGTGAATCTCAAACCCGTTTTTACCTTGACCGGCTTTTACCTTAACCATATACACATGGCGTCCCATGGTTAATACCGCAAGAAAAATCGCAGACGAATTTCTTCCGTATTTAGAACTTGAGAGGGAGAGGAAAGAATAATTGAGGTGCACATGGTTTGTAGTAGGAGCTAGGAGGCCATATTAAGGACATGTGAAAGCCCCATTTAAGTGCCCCCACCACACGATCAAAACACATTGGTAGACTTAGGGTACCCCATAAGAGACCTAGTCCATGGTAAGTTGGTGACAACTAACATGATGTGCATGTTATATCCATGCCTCACGCATACTTCTTAGGAGTATAGGGAGACATAGTCTTGGACTGATTGCTTCCTTCCTTGAATAACGTAGGACCCTCCTATCTTTCAAAGGGTCTTTCTTATCTATCTCCTCTTTCCTTTTCACTTGGAGCTAACCTTCAAAAGTCTTCACTCTTCCTCTTTTAACTTCCTCTGCTTAATCAACTCTTTCTTGAACTAGTACTATCAAGCATGGCAAAGTCAACGAAAACTACATATACCAACCTAATTAATCAGTTGAAATAAAACACGTAAACGCAAGAGAAAATGAGTCATCTCTTCTGAAGGGATTTGATTGATTCTTCTGACTTCAACCGTTTGAATATAAAACGTCCTAAGTCCTCGATAGTTCATCGGATTGCTGGGGTAGTGAGATGAAAGTACGTGGAAATTCTTTTGGTCAATTCTGCATGCGTGTTATTAGTAATTCTGCACGGGAAATGGAGATAAAACGTTAGAAATTAAAGATAAACACAATTTCAATATTAATTGTATTTAAATCCTGATAAAGAACAGAGAGAAGATTATTCATATTAGGTAGAGAGATTAGATACGTAAATTATCAGCTCAGTGTGTAGTGCAGGTTAGAAAACGTAAGGCACGCGATCAGAAAGTCTGACAAGACTAACGTTTTCAATATGAAGATTATTCATATTCGTCCAGTCAAAATTCCCGACAATCCAAGCTGTACTACAAGTGAATTTGTGTGGAGTATGTACATTCAAAGTTAGGTCATGTGAGATTGCTCCTACGTATACCAGGTGTTTGGAAGTAAACTGGATTTTTCTGGTCCTGTGAAGCCTAATATGTTTGTTTACAAGTCTTCTGGGACTCCCATCTTCCTTGCACCCTGTTAAGGATAAGAATCCATGATCTCCTGGACTCTATCCATGAGCTGTTGTGAACGTTTTCTTGCATAGAGGAGAGCATTTCGTCTGTTTCGAAGTAGCTGCACCATCGGCTGTTCCAACAGCTGATGTCCACCATGTCTGTTCAAAAGTAAATTTGAAATTTCAAAAGTGGACACGTGGTAGACATCAGCTGTTGGAACAGCCGATGGTGCACCTACCTTGTGACAGATGAAATGCTTTCGTGTATAGAGTTGTTTCAAATTCAAACTTAAGTTGTAATCTTTATCTAGTTATTGTCTTTGTTGTCCACAAGGTAAGGGAGAGCACTTCTCAAACTCTTTTATGGTATCAGAACAAAGGTCAAATACCATGGAGTTATCATCATCACCGGTGAATGCTATAACTAATGAAGTGTTATTTGGAAATAATATTCATTATTTTATTTTCTTAAAATTATATAGGAATAGGTATCTATTATGGAAGTCTTAATTCATTATATGACCTTATGGACATGCTAACCAGAGAAAAAGTATGTCCATGAAAAAAATTGGTGAATGAAAATGGGATTGAATACTGTCTAAATCTGACTTATACAGTCCAGTACAAGGTGTTAAGAAAAAAAGAGCAAAAAGAAGAAGAAAAAATCAAGAACACAAAGAAACAGATTTACATGGTTCGGCAAATAATGCCTACGTTCACAGATGCACACTCAGATCTATTGTTTTCCAAAGCTCAGAATAATGTGTTATAGAGAGAGAGAGAGAGAGAGGAAACCCCAAACTACAAAAGTATAAATAAATACCCTCTAGTTAGGACTAAACATAATAGCAGTGAAACTCCTATTATTTCCCTATATCCCCACACCCCATTAAGGAAAGGGTTGGGTGTATGATGATCTACTATATCCGCAACAACAATTTTCTCTAACACATCACCAACCCTAGAGGTGATATATAACTTCCTTGTTGCCTCAGTAGCACTAGTCTCCACATAACAACAAAATGATCAATTGTTACTTAATTGGATTATATCCTCTTTAAGCGATATTGTTCGTGCTCATGTTGTTAGCCTATCAAATGCCAAAGAGGTTTGGTTAACTCTTGAGAATATGTTGGCGTCTTACTCAAGAGCTTGTGTCATTCAACTTAGGTTGCAACTACAAATACTTCGAAAGGGGTCAATGAGTATGTCATATTATTTGTAAAAGGCCAAAGGAATAGCTGATAGTCTCTCGGCAGCAGCTCAACCTATGTCTGATGAAGATTTAATCCACTATGTTCTCGCTAGTTTGGGTATAGAATATGAGTCATTTGTTACTTCAATCACTACTCGCTCTAGCCTTGTCTCTATAGATGTATTGTATGATAGATGTATTGTATGATTTATTGTTTAATCGGGAAACAAGACTTTCTCAACAAATTCCATTGATCAAAGTGGAACCACCAAGGTTTAAAGTTACAGGACCGGGAACCAAATCGGTCCCCGCCGATCCCGATCCGGTACAAAAAGTGCACTGCCCTATTTAAATTTTAAATTAAAAAAATGGATTGACGGTACCGATCGTCGGACCTGCGGTACCAGTCAGGACCAATCGGTACCAAACCCGTCCAGATCGATACCGGTCTGGACCGTCCTATTCATAAATGTAAAAAAGAAAAAACAAATAAAATGTTGGACTGGTTGTACCAGTCTGAACCGGTAGAGGTGATGCACTAACCGGTAAATGACAAAAATGCCAATTAATCAAATTGATCTGTGCAAGAAAGGATTCGAATACTTGCTTCTACTAGCCTAAATCAAAGAAGATCGTTCCAGCAAAAGGTTTTCCCTTGAAAGAGTAAAAGCAGGAAGGAAAATGATGAGATCAGTCAGGAATGTTCAGAAAGACAACACAGAACTTCCGTGAACTTCAGAAAAGAGGATTCACAAGACAAAGCTCTGCAAATTCTCAAAGAATGTCAAATGCCAAGGAATCTAATAATCAACCCCTCTTTCTGATGTATTGTTGATCTTATATAGTTTTCAGATCCATCACTTGACTGTTTATAACGTCTTATCAACACATTTACACGCCTCATTAATGCATACAGGTGTTTTGCTCTAAATGCCCAAAACGCCTCATTAATTGAAGAACATTTAATGTATTTTCGGGTCGTTAGATCAAATAATGATTATGAAATTATATAGCTCATGATACGTTACTGTTTTGTATTGATTCAAGTCCTTAAATGCTTCAAGATCTTTGAGGATCTTGACAGGACTTATCTCTCTGACCCTCCATTCCAGAAATTCTAAGATTTATTCCCCCTTATGCTTTAAATGAATAACCTCGAACTTACTTACTTCGAGAAATAACAAATGTCAAGGAATGTTCCCTTATAATTGTGTTCTCGTACTGATTATTTCGAGTAACTACTCGAAAGTTGATTTCGAATTATTCATATGATTATCCTGAAAGATAACATAAAATATGTATTTGGAATAATAAGTTGGTCGTTTTGAAATATCATTTCGAAATGCCTAACTAAAACTATTTCGAAATTCAAGCGTATGTTAATAGCCTCATATGAGATTTAACTTGTGATGATGAATTGGCCCTCTCGAGGTGGCTAACCTAAAGATAACGAATTTGACGTACATCTCAAAATGATTCTCTCAAAAAGGGTATTTTGAGATATACTCTTCTAGAAATACTCCCACTAAGAGCAGACTTTTCGAGAAGATATTCAGATTTCCAAGTATACGCTCTTTAGAATGAATAATTACATAACTAACCCTGCTCGGTGTCATGCTATGATTAGAGGGAATCAATTTTCAATTGGCTCATCATCAGTACTAGTTGTACCAGTCCGGTCCAAAATCTAACGATACAATTGTTGTATTGTGGCTTAGGACCGGTCTTGGTCGGTCCTGAGACAGACCTGTCGGTACAAATTGGATCAGACCGATCCTTTAAACCTTGGGAATCATTGCACATGTGGCAATACATGTTGTATGTCTAAGGGTTGAAGACAAGATGAGAAGGAAGAGATGCAATCCAGGCTTAGGATAGGCTATGCGAAAATTTGAATAAAATAAATATAAGACATCTGTTTGAGATGAACCGAGGCATGACAAAATCACTGTCATTTGAATCAAATTCACCCCCTATTGGACCGTATCCGTAGTATACCGGGTCTAGCGGTTGGCCTTCAGGATTCCACGGTTTTCCCTTCTGGTAGATTACATTGTCATACCCGACGACGAAGACTTATATAGCACTTGGCTTGATCTTGAAGAACAAAATAAAAATTTTGTAGTTGCAAAAAATTACAGAAATTGTGAATAGAATAGAAGAAGAGGGAGGAGAGCTCTTGGCTTGATTGTGCAAATGAAGGAGGAGAAGGCCTCCTTTTATAGATTAAGAGAACTAGTCGTTTGGGCCCTTAATAGGCCTTCATGGCAAGAAATAAATACCTAAACGTTTGGACCATAAAGGTCCAAAATGGCCCAATAAATGCAGAAACAATTTTTCTATTTAAGACACAAAACTGTTTTTTATTTAATGCAAAAAGGTTTTTTCAATTAAAGACAAAAAATATTTTATAATAAATTCAAATTCAAATTCGAAATTTCAAAATCAAAATTCAAATAAATTTTCTCCAAACAGATAGGGCCCACACCACACCAAAACCCAACCCAGCTCGAGCTCGACACGACTAGTAGGTCAACGGCGGTGCTGGCACAAGCGTGTGAAAGGCACCCCAGAAAGCCCACACGAACACACACATATGCACACTTCTCTTTATTCCACCCATTAGGAACTTGCAAATGCTTATAACTCTCTTGAGAATTTAATAATTTTCTTATATGAGACAACTCAAAAACACACAAAGAGGCTTAAACACAAGGAGGAAGAGGGTGAGTTTTGAATCACCTTTCAACATTAATCCACCACATGATTCAAAATTCAAATACATACCCAGTAAAGTGCTTAAGAGAATATGATGCAGTCATATCGGTGTCTTTTGGACTTAACTGTTACTTAGGTTTTTTAATACAATGTCTACAGAGACAAGGTGGAATAAATTCTTGAACCTAATATCTTTTATGTAGACAGCTAATACTGGGACCCACATCATACCCTACCATAGTCTTCTAGCTGGTTGACACATTTAGGTCATGTGTCACCGGGATTTTCATGAGTATTCTAGAGAGTCTACCTAACTCTTAACAGAAGCAGCCCCACTTCACGCTCACATAGGTGAAATCCATCAAGTATGTAATTGCAGTTAAACATACCACAGATAAAGGATTTGGACTTTATTAAGAATTTTGAAAACTAATCCTCATGCACGGCAATTAGCACTGCACACATGATGTTTCAAAATGAAAACACCTCGCAAGTGCACGAGTTCTATCGTAGCTCGGCAAGTACAAGGGTATTGTACCCAAGGGTTGAGATGATTGACTTGTTTAAGTCACTTGACAACTAATTAGTCCAAAACAGGGTTTGGTTGATTTAATAAAACTAGGAATTAAATGACTAAAAGAATTAAAAGTGGGAAATTTAGTCAAGGGAAAAGATCTAGGGGTTCAAATCCACCACTAGCATCCTAAATTTGGGCAACCAATCTAGTCTAAGGGATTTGACTAACTTGTATAACCAATTGGATGTTGACTACAAGTCTCACCAATTACAAGAGAGATTATGCAAATTGGATCATGGCATAACCCATCTTCGATTGGCACAAGTTGTATACACTAACTACTCTAAACTAGGGTTGTAAGACAACTTGTCTTCTCTAAGCATGGATTATCCAATCAACACATTCACAATCATGAGAAAACCATTGCAAAACCATCATACTCTAGACTACAAGACTAGATTATGCTTGAATATTAATCTCAAACAACTTATTTTCAAATCAATGAAATATAAATTCCAAGAGATCAAATAACTCAATAAAATCAATTACCATGAATGTAATCCTCAAGGTTAAGCAATCTATACAAGAGGAAATCAAAAACCCAAAGTAAAATTGATAAAACCCTAATTTACTTGGCTAGGGTTTCATTGAAACCCTAGAAATGAGATTAGCCGACCATGGAAATAGAGGAAGACGAAATGTCGATGACGATTGCGATCTGCATACTGAGCACGTACCCTTCTTTCTCCGTTGACGTTCGGCTAACGTCCCCTTATCTTCTTTTCTTCTTCTCCAATCGCCCACTTTGGTTCGGCCCTTTCTTTCTGGCTCTCCTCTCCATTCCAAATCACCCTTTCTCTTCTTTTCTAATCAATTCAGTTCTCACCAATTCGGTCATTCTTTTGGTTTTCTTAGAAAATTCCAATTCGGTCCTTGCCTTATTTTATTCCAATTCTAATTTCGTTTCTTCCCCCCCAATAGGCCAATTCTTCTTTGCTAATTCGGTTCTCCGCTTTCTTCAATTTGTCTTCTTTCTTTTCTCTTTCCATTTGGCCTCTAGCTTCTTTCTCTAATTACTTCTTTTGCCCAAAAGTCAAAATAATTTATTTTTTCTCAAACTGAGTCAAACCTTTGAAATCGAATTGGACTGAACCGGGTTTGGTCGGCGACTTTGGTCCATTGGTCTGGTCTGCGGGTCTGTTCTTATTTTTTTGCTTTTTTTTTTTTTAAGCTTGATCCGACCCGTCCTTAATCGGTATTTTCCCGAACGCTGTTGAACCTGCACAATCATATAAATACATTAATCAACTCATTTAATCACAATCCAAGGACTATTAAGTACGAGTAATAAGGCAATAGATGCAAGTAGTACGCACTTATCACATCTCCAAACCTACACTTTGCTAGTCCACGAGCAAAGAAAGAATTAAAACTAATGTATTCATAATCATCCATCCATACAATTTGCCATTAATATGTAAATTTCTGAAATTAACTAATCACATCAACAATTAGGAGATAACATCCTAACCAAATGAATCAAACCCCGAATCACCCGGATTCAATTCCTAAATGACTCCACATTGCATCTAAACATCAATTCACTCTCATCTAGTGCAAGTACACAAATTCAAATATTTTAAACATGCAAGTGATCGTGAAATAGCCATAATCATGATATAATTGCTAAGTAATCATAGACCACAAAGTATGCAAAGATTTTATCAGTGTACAAAACAAACCACTCATGCTCTTACCACTATATACCTTCATTTCC
>JAUPMG010201083.1:0-10005 GCA_031762675.1 Pachysandra terminalis
AATATAGATGCGCCTTCGAAGTAATTTCCATGAGGATTTCCTTCGAAGTAAACATGTCATGTGAGATATCATTCGAATTCAATTCATAGGGATGAATAAGAATGACTTCGAAGTTTAAAATGAGTCTTAATAGTGTATTGGGGGTTATAGACCCCTACTTTTTTCCTTCGAAGGAGACGAAACCCTTAGTCTTTTGGAAGGTGACTTACCCTTTCGAGTTCACCATCTGGAGGTGGTTGGTCTTTGAGTTCACCATCTGATGGAGGTGGTTAGCCTTCGAGTTCACTTTAGTAGGAGGAAACATACCTCCTTCAAGTTCACCATCTGGATGTGGTTGACCTTCGAGTTCACCTTAGCAGAAGGAAGCATACCTCCTTTATGGTCTTCTCAAGACAAAAATATAATGAATGATCCTTCGAAGCCTATGGATATGATTGAAGGGCGACTTCTGAGTTGGAAGGCATAAAAAGTACCTTCGAAAACCTCTCTTCGAGGGAATTACCTTTAGAACATGAAATAATGAAATAAAATCACTCGAAGTCTTTTCCTATGAATGAATGGATATGATTTCGAGGTTTTATTTGAAGCTTCATATATTTGAGGAGTCCATTAGGGATAATATATCCCTTTCTGTATCCTTCGAAAATGATAACATCCTTTAGAAGGAATGGAGAAATCCCTACATATCAATGTTTGTATCTTTCAAATGGAGAAACCCCTATATATCTCGGTCTGTATCTTTCGAATGGAGAAATCTCTATTTCGTCGGTCATTTTGAGGGAATTGTCCTGTGTCTATTTAGACTTTCGACACGTGGTATTACTCCATGAGTTGTTTCTCGAAAATGTTGCTTCCCCAAAAACCTTTACTTTTTACTAAATCGACTAATCAACGTGTAGCTATTATTGACACGTGAAAAGTGGATATGTAGCAAGTAATTGTTTTATTGAATGATTCAATATATGTGGCTATATCGAGTGAACGTGTATGCGCATTCAAAATAATGCCACGTGTTTAGTAGGATTAATTAAACCACCGGATCACCAATACAATAAATTAAAATCTGGTTCTTATCTCTCCCTTTGAAAAGATAAAACTTTATCCTCAAAAACCTTATGATATGGGTAAAATTCATATTGTTCGCAAAAAAATTTGTGGTTTTCAATAACTAACGGGTTTGTTTGAAACCATGTCTTTTTTTCTTGGGTAGTACAGAAAGGTCAAAAAGTGTAGGGAAAGCTGTGAAATTACACGTACAATGTAGGGTTAGCAGAGAAGTTTTCCCATTAATAAAAGGTTAGAAACTTAGGAGGTGAAAAGTCGGACGGAGAGATCAACATCCTTTCTTGTTTTGGCTGGAAGAATACAGAAGAAAAGGAAGCAGAAACTGAAGAGCCGGAGAGAAATACAGAATCAGGAGGTGTTTAGGTGCTCTAGAGATAGAGTGATTTCTGAAGAGAGGGAGAAGAAATGGGTGGAAAGGTGAAAGCCTGTGATGAGTGTACTCGAAAATACTTAATATTACATGGGAAGAAGAAAGATCAATCAGCCATTGCCATCTCCTTCTTTAAAGTCATGATGGCCGATCAATTCTCCAAATTTCTGGTAAAATAACAACTTATTCTCTTAATTCAATGCTTACTGCTTATCTTCATCCGTGTATGACCTGTCTCTACCTTGTTTGTTGTTGTTCTGCTGTTTTTTTCATCTCTATCTGTCTCTTATTCTTGATAGTTTGATGCGGCAAGATCAAATCTGAAACTAATAAAGTAAATCGAAAGATCATGCATTTCGTTTTTTGTTCTCAGTTTGTTTCTGTTTCCTTATTCTGCATTTTTGTTGTCTTTTGTGTGTGTGTGGATATGTTAACCATTCTGTTCTATTAGGGTTCATGTGTTATAGTCCCAATCTCATTCAGTTGACGATGTGAACCCAAATGCTTCAAAATTTACTCAAATAATTGGCTGATTCAGAAATCTTGTAATTTAAGTGTAATTTTGTGTTATTATGGGTGTTTCAGATAATGTGTTATGCCTCTTGTTAAAGGCTATGCTATTGTTTGTTTTACAAAAGGGGCATTCATGGTTTCCATCCCATTTTTGTTTTTTATATTATAAAATTAATGAATTTTTAGATTAAGTTGGTATTGTGTCGTTTAGTCATGCATTTGCCGGATCCATTTTTGAAGTAGTTCTTCCCCCACCACCTTCCATGAAAAAAGATATTTTATTTTGAGCATTTCTCATTCATCTTTATGTAAGCATTATTTAAATGATGAAGAAGATAACCAACTATCCCAGAGTGAACACCCGTACAATAATCTCCTTACTTCTGTCTTCTTGCAAATTTCCTATGGAATAGGTCTTCTAGTCTAAGCAAATCTCTATGCTGAGATTTGATGGAAATCACAGGCTTGAGTGTTAGACTAGGGACTCGTATTCTACAAAAACAACAAATTTATCTACTTTCTCCCATCAAGAAAGTAGTTATGAGAGCAGTTACCTAGTAGGATAAAATTCTCTCATAACTTGCCACATCATCCGCTAATGAAAAGTTATGGGTATTTACCAACTTAATCATAACTACCCATGTTTGAATCCTTTATGCACATGGTAATTGTCAAGGAACTGACATGGCATGTGGGCCACATTAGTTCTTTAAGAGATAAATCCAACACTATAAACTATCAAAACAAATTCCAGAGAATCACATTCTGGCATAGAGACTTCTTAAACCAATTCATTTCTTAATTAAACACCATTCTTGTATAGCAATTGCTTCACAATTTTTTTTTTCTCAATACCCATACCACCTAGTCCTTTGGTACAAAATGTTCCATCCAAGGTTAATTTATAGGAAAGTATCTTTAGGAGGTTTCCATCTTGTAGGAGAACTCAATTGGATGTTCTCTGCTCATTGCCATCGCCATTCACCACCATCTGAAGAGCCTTTACATTCCCTTTCTGAATCGTCATGGCTTTCTGTAGTATGCAAATAGTACTCATTTTTTTGTTGCTAAATACTCCTATTCAGGGCATCCCATATGCATCAATATGGCAAGAAGCTTTGTTGCCTCCTTGCAAAGCTTCATTTTATTAATTCTTTTGAACACCTCTTTTGTCCACACCTGACCTGACACCCATCAATTTTACCCAATGGTAAAACAGACCAAACGACCTTCACAAGTCCCAGTGTTTTAAACTAGTGTATCACCGTTTCTTTCTTGTTACGTGTAATGGATAATACGTTCTTGCATTGAATTTTTGTTCAGAGTATATGTTAGCTACCGCATATATATTCCTGCAAGCCTTCCACATAACGAACAGATTATTGGAGGTGATAAGATTTCCCAAAGTGCCTTCCATATAGCAATTTTTTTCTTCCAAACTTTTTTCACCTTTCCCACCTTTTTGTTCCTTTGTCTTTTGGTGGACTGTTGCTAAATTGATAAGCTGGTTTGAGACCAAATCATCTGTTGCTTGTATAGTGCCAAATAAATCTTGCCTTCCTTGAACTCCCAACTGATTGGCAATGCTAGTATTGACTCTGTTCAAGAGCCTGAAAATAGATTGCACCATATTTTCTCTTTACATTCTCATGTTTCAATAATACCACCTACAACTGATATTTCACAATCTTGTCCCAGCCAAACTCAATAGTTTATCAACTCCATCTAGCATTGTGTTAATTTTATCTTAATAACACACATGAACCGTCATTATCAATCGGAAAAAGAATGGAAACTAGAATTATAACCTGCACATTGAGTTAATTTTAATTGTTTTTAATGTTTGGTAATTTTCTTGATGGTGCAAATAGCATATTTGGAATGACACAGGATTTTACTTAAATGGAAAAAATTATTCCAACCAGATTTGCGGAAGTGATGTTGTGGGTCCTATTGTTTTTCCCTCTCTTCTGGATGATGTATGAGGTGCAAATTGGTTTGATGTATCCACTTTGTTTCTGATGATGTTATACATGCTGAACTTCAAGTTCTACAGATTTGCTCTTTCATCTGATGCACTACTTGTTCTATTTCTAATCACACTGTTTCTTCATAAACAACCTGTGCAGTTCATGCCTCCTAAACTTTCTTCTATACTCTTCTCACTGGTCGATCAAGAAACCTCTCTTGAAGATTCAAGTGGGCAGTGCTGGACTATCAAATTGATCATTATGAATAACAAATTGGCTTTTCATGAAGGATGGGCTACTTTTGCATCAGAACATGCTCTCGAAATTGGAGACTTTTTGGTGTTTGATTACATTGTGGGTTCACATTTTGTAGTTAAGATTTACTGTACGAGTGGCTTAAAAGCTAAATTTCCCTGAGAAAAAAAGCAGTAAAAGGGGCAGAAGACCTAGTACTAAACTTCCTTCTGATAAGTTAACTTCAGATGACAGAAATTCTATTGCCACAGGAGGGCGATGCCAGACTAATTCCATGAACAAACAGGGATCAAGTCATACAATTCCTTCTGATTCTGACATGGAAATAATCAATGTAGATAAAGAGACAGAACCAACGGGCACAGTGAACAATTCACATTGTGATAATAGCTATGAAAGACCCCAACTTGCATCCAAACCTGAGTTTGCTGAAGTACCGTTTTACATGATCAATAGAGACTCAACATGTGAACAAAGAGAAAACAGAAGCTCTTTGTTTGGCTTGTCCAACTTTGAAAGGTTTGAGGAAACCTCTGGTGTTGCTGAAACAAAAGAAGTACCAGTAAGTGAGAAAGAAGAATCTTCCTACACTGAGAAGTTTTCAAGACCTCTAACAACACCAGAAGCGGTTAAAATTTATAAAGATCCTTTTGCTGATGAAAGAGCAAGTGGAACAGATTCTTTAGATGCATTTGAACTTGGAATGACTGAGAGAAGATGCAATGCTGAAGATATGCCCAAAGCACCATTTACCACTGTAAAAGATTCTGGTTACAGTAATACCTTCAGATGCCCACAGATTGCATCCAAGGTGGACCCTGGTGAAAATGAGAAGGCCAATCCAGAAATGTCAAACTGTACTAACCCAATATTTGGATTTACAAAGGAAGGGAATGGTGTGTCTTCTTGTTGGTTGCTTCTATATATGCTTATTATATATCCTTATTTTTATTCTATCACTGTAACACCAATTGTCATTTCGACTGATGCTTGTGTGTGTGCGTGTGTTTCCTTTTTTTTTTTTAAATCCTTATTTAAAATTTCTGAAAACAATTATCAGCCAAACACCCGATGGTAATAACCCAAAAGGATCATACTCCCCTTGCTGAAAGCAACAAAACCGCCCTGAATGTTATTACTGGAATGTCTACCACGGGTGGGCAAAATCATCATTCAGGTTTGTTTTTCTATTTCTTTTTCTTGTCTGTACTTCGTGTGTGCGCGTGTTTCTTATTTTTTATTATTCTTATTTAAAATTTCTGAAAACAATTATCAGCCAAACAACCGATGGTAATAACCCAAAAGGAACATACTGCCCTTGCTGGAAGCAACAAAAGCGCCCTGCATGCTATTACTGGAATGTCTACTATGGGAGGGCAAAATCTTCAGTCAGGTTTGTTTTT
Organism: Pachysandra terminalis; assembly: GCA_031762675.1. Taxonomy (NCBI): domain Eukaryota; kingdom Viridiplantae; phylum Streptophyta; class Magnoliopsida; order Buxales; family Buxaceae; genus Pachysandra; species Pachysandra terminalis. The sequence continues at coordinate 5,577 of JAUPMG010201083.1, forward strand.
CTATTTCTTTTTCTTGTCTGTACTTCTTGTTGGAACTGCTGCCTGTTGCCCTGTTTTTAGCTACCTTAACTTGTGTTTGTTGTTTTCATGAAATTTTCTATATTTATCTTATTTAAAGAATTCTTCATTTATGTGTTTCTCTTTTTTTTTTTTTTTCGTTCTTATTTATAATTTCTGAAAACAATTATCAGCCAAAGACCCAATGGTAATAACCCAAAATGAACATACTCCCCTTGCTGGAAGCAACAAAAGCGCCCTGCATGTTATTACTGGAATGTCTACCATGATAGGGCAAAATCATCAGTCAGGTTTGTTTTTCTATTTCTTTTTCTTGTCTGTACTTATTGTTAGAATTGCTGCCCGTTCCCCTGTTTTTAGCTACCTTAACGCGTGTTTTTTGTTTTCATGAAATTTTCTATATTTATCTTATTTAAAGAATTCTTCATTTTTATTTGAACTAATTGCTTGAACAGGAAATGTGTGGAAGGCTGTTAAAGAACCCAGTGAGATGGTGCAAGACGTGCATGGTTTGCTTTTCTTTTAACACTTCTTCATTTGGTTTTATTAGAGTACTTGCCAGATTATGTGGCTTCAATTACGTTTTTCTTTTTCAAATTGGGTTATACATATAACATGCTGTTCTCTATCTAAATTGCAAATACTTTTTATGATCAGGGAAGGATCCAAAGGTCATTAAAGCAGAGCATGAGGAGATGTTTGATCATAGTTTAAAAGATGATAAAAAGCCTTTCAATGTGGTGGAATCTGAAAGTGTTGCGTCAATCGGTCTCTCATCACCCAATTCAGTCAATTTCTGCTGTTCAATACCAATAATCTGCCAATCTTGGGTTGTATGTAACCATCTCCTACTAAGTTTTTCTTTCATGTCATTGTTCCTCTTATGTTCTTGGAGAGGAATTTCTGTAAGTTGCTTGATTATAGTTCAACAGTTATACCGTATTGGCTACGTAATAATTATGCCATGTAATTGGATAAGGCAGTTCATTGTTATTAAGTAAGATATATTCAGAAAAAGAGGGAAAAAAAATGAGAAAATCCCCCAAAAGGCACTGTATTTCGTATTTTTTTTTTTAACATTTTTGTATCACCAAATAGCTGTCTTTTTGACTGCTCACACAGGTTGGGCTCTTTAAGTATTGATTTCTTCTAACCATAATACTTATTTGGGGTTCCAATCTCTCAAATCTACAAATTCATAATGAAATGCATGCCAATCCATCACTTATGTAAATCGGCATGCATTTTCTTATAGTTTAATGCAAATTGAATAGAAGAAGACACCAAAATGAATAAATTAAAATAAAAAGAGTTTTAACATACTTTCACTCGATTTTAGCAATTTTTGACGAATTGTTCACTAAATCTATGTCAATACGATCTTTGAATTGAAGAGTTAACAAATTTACAAAATATGTGATTTAAAATTCAAATTTCAAGTGTTTAGAAACGATTTGCGGATGTTAAGCATTTTTATTGATTGAAATAAGGGGAAATTATCTCTATTCGACCTCTTATAATGACCTATGCACGTTAGCAAAAGAAAAATATGGCTATACATGACCAATATCATGATATATCGCTTGATATCGTGATATATCTCTTGATAAATTGTAAAATAAAAATTAGACCCTGGATTTATATGTCCCCTAGGGAAAGAGAATATAGCATGGGATATATCGATATCGAAAGCAATGTTTTAAACCCTTATTGTCACTGTTTTGAGCTCCTTTGAGTTCAAAAAATCTCTTCTCTCTCCCCTTTTACAAGCAAGCAAATATCTATCCTTCCATTGCATAGAAATCACAAGTTTTGGTAGTGGGAGCTATGACACCAAGTCTAATTCCAATCAGTTGTCCCAACAACATTATTATTATGCCAACTTCTTCAACCCATTCTTCCATCATTACTAGTATTGGGAGCTATAGCTAACATGTTCGAGTTTTCTTTCACGTATAGATGTATCATGTATTTATTTATTTTTTGTACTTTGTTAGATTTAGTTTTCTTTGCTACGAGTCATGATACTTTATATGCATTATGCAGTCATTGCTATGTGATAAACTGATATTACTAAGCTTCTTAAATATTGTTTAAGCTTCGACTGCTTTGAAATTGCAAGTTATTTACACTACTTAGTTTTAATGTTCATTTTCTCATTTTTAATGAAAACAATAATTTATATTTTTTCTAAATTTTTTCTGATTTTTTTTTCTAAGTTGCTTTGGCTTCAAATCGGTCCGTATCGGCCAAGTCGTATCATATCAGCCGATACGACTCGGTTTTGGATCGGGTCGAAACCCGATACAAAACGGATACCAAAAACCTTTCTTGCCAGGTATCTGTGACTTCCATGAGGATATGGTTCCTTTTCATGTATTTGAAATCTGACATGGTTATTTTTGTTTGTTTGTTTGTTTTGTGAGGGAGGGATACTAAATAGTGGTATTTCTGGTTATTTGGATATGCCATCTATACTCTGCTATTAAAGTATGTGATAGACTCAAAGGATCCTCCCAGTTAATTGCTTTTGCAAAAGTTGGTGTACCTAAGCCTCTTGGTAATAAGATCAAATATCTTTTAAGATACTTCATAACTAAATATTATTTGTGATCTTGTATTTATCTGGTTTTATGGATATGCCATTTATACTTTGCTATGAAAGTATGTGATAGACTCAAAGGAGCCTCCCAGTTAATAGCTATTGCAAAAGCTGTTGGATTTGTGCAGACACAAACAAAGCCCTGATTCAATTCGAAGTCTGCAACTTTGTTATCTCAGGTCTAAAATGTATCTTGCATGAATATGTATCCTTTCTTATACTGGATCACTAAAGAGTAATTGTCCAAGGCTTCTTTTCGTACTTCTGTACGTTAATTAAGCGACTTGATTCCCCGTGGCTTAGTTTTCAGATCCACGGTAATCAGGCTACTGAACACGTTTCTACTATTCTTTGGCACATTTGAAGCTATAGTAATGCTCGTATTTTTCATTGTAAGTTCAATCCTATCATCTGCAGATCGGGCGAGCGGTCACCACTGTGCCAAGGTGCAAGTCCTGGTGGGATGGAACTTACTCCCACCATCTCTGGTCAAGCTCATGTTTGACAGTTCAGTGTGACAGAACAGAGAAGCTGCTGTGGATTTTGTGGTTCAAGATGCTTCCTGTCTGTGCTGCTGTTGGTTTGGTTTGGTTTTATCTTGCATATAGTTTCCAAAGAAGCCAGATTAGTCATGCCTATGGCGATTGGCGGGGCAAATTTTGTTACTGATGCTCTTACTATTTTTGGTCATGTACACAAGTGAACTCTGCCTATCCTTGGAGGATCTGGGCAACGTAGCTGGATGCAAAAAAGAAGTAAGAACATATGATAGGTCAGCAGTGCACTTGTTTTTTTTATTTTTATTTTTTGTTTAAAGATGTTAATATAATTAGTTAATTACAAAGATTTTTACTTTTAAAATCATTTGAAATCAATTTAATTATTTGATTAAAACATGCGAATATAGATAATGTTAAGATATCGATGAAAGCTTTTCAACAAGTTGAATTTTATTGAAAAGTGAGGTATAAAAATTAACGACAAACCATAAATGGTTCTTAGATTATTATTACAATTAATATTTCTTTTTTGTTGTCTACTTTCATTCTGTGTTTGGTCAGAAAACAATGAAAAGTGAAAAAACACTTTCTTTTCCATTTCATTGTTTTCTCGTTATTTTAAAGGAAAATATTTGAGAAAGACTTTTAACTGAAAATGGGTTTTTCTTAAAAAATACTTTTCAATGGATCTATTTTTTTCAATGAACTCCCCAAACCAAAAACTAAACCAATTGAGTGAAATACCCTAAGGCTGTGTTTGACGTAAGGAATTGGGCTGAGAATTCAGTCTGAGAATTGGAATTGGGCTTAAGAATTACAATTTTTATGTTTGGTGCATATCAAGGAATTAGAATTACAAAATCTCTCCAATTCATTAGAATTAGGTTTAAAGCTAAAATATGAGATTTACAATTATTACTAAACCCTTGTTTTTTGTAATTCCTCGACTGAGAATTGATGAGGTTGAACCCGATCCCTCCCTCTAAAATCGATCCTAAAAGGAAATCAAACACAATTAAAGTAAAAAATAAAATAAAATAAAGAAAAGGTTAAACAAAAATAAAAAAACAAAATAATTAAAATTAAATAAAATAATTAAAAAATAAAATAAAATAAAAAGAAAAAAGAAAAAGAAAATAGAATTAAAAAGAAAACAAAAATAAATTAAAATAATAATAAAAAGTAATAATAGAAATAAAAAAATTCAAAATAAAAATTAATGAAAATTAAATAAAAATTAAAAAATTAAAATAAAGAAAAAATCAATAAAAATAAAATAAAATAATAAATACATAAAATTAACATTAAA
>JAUPMG010201094.1:0-10005 GCA_031762675.1 Pachysandra terminalis
ACATCATCAAATTCACATCTAAGTTACACTGAAGTCAACCCAAGTCATCCTAGGTCAACATTGGATGCTTGAAACACTATTCACCCAATCTAGTCCTACATGACCAACTCTAACCATATCGTTCTCATATTAAGGTCCTAAGAACACATCCCAAGCCTTTGAGTTAATAACACTTCATATACCCTCAATTCAGTCCGATAATCCTAAGTTTTCGACCTTCACCTACAGTTTCTATGATTCGTGCAAATCTAGACCTTTTACACACAAACCAATCATACAGGCATGTGTACAGCCCAATGGGGATCCTCCCCAAAACATTTGGTGTCATTTGGACTTTGATAGTTGCTCGGTAGCTGCTACGTTTGCTATCGAAGGTTTCGGTAGCATGTCCCGAGAGCAAGTAATTTTTACCATTTTTGGTAGCTACTCGGTAGCTGCCGAAAGTCTTACCGAGAGTCTCGGTAGCAATGCTACCGAAGCTCTGTAGCATGTCTCGAGAGCAAGTGATTTTTACTAATTTCGGTATCTAATTCGGTAGCTGCTGAATGTGTAAATTGAGCCAAAATCTTGATTTTTGACTAGGGCTTTATACCACTAATCACACCTATTGATTTCTAAGGTTTTAATCACCCAAACATAATCTCTAAAACCTATACATAAATCTCAAACAACATATACACAAAACGTATTCATTCTCATGGATCTAATAAGTAATCAAATCATGGATTTTAAATATATAAATAATTTTCATAAGAACTTATAAACACACAAGGAACACAACATCATAAGTGAACATGGAGATTAAACTTTCTAGTTCATATAGATCCTAGATCTAATCCTGCTCACATACCAGAATACACAACCAACTATATCTATAGCATCGAGATAATATATAAAATCAAATAACGTAAAAACACAAGAATCCCTACCTCGTTTGTGTAGAGTTGATCTAGGTCTATTAAAGAAACATGGATCACCCGGATCTTCTTTTCCTTTTTCTTCTTCTTTTTCTTCCAAAAACTAGATCTCTGCAAACCCTTTTTCCTTCTCGTCCTTGATTGTATGAAACACACTTTCTCTCTCCTTAGATCATTACGTGTGTGAGTGGGAGAACTCATTAAATCCCTCTCTCTAATTCAAATTAAATTGAAAAGTCTTTAATACCCTTACCTTGCCCATTGGATTTATTTGGCCGCCCACTTGTGTCCAATTAATTGTGTTTTGTAGGATCCAAGCCCAATAAACCTAATTCACAAAATAACACAATTAAATCCTTAACTTATCATATTTACACATAGGTCCAATCCAACCCCCATATATAGCAATTAAATCCTAAGGCTTTAATTAAGATTAACTATCATTTAATAATTAAATTAAATGATAGGATCTGGGTCACTACAGACCCACTGAGATCAGATTCTTCCTCAAGTCAGGGGTCTGTCTCATATCCTTCAATTTCCATACAGACCCATTCAGCTTGATCTGTATATCACCTTTGCCAACCACATCGCATGGTTGATCATCACCAAGATACACCTTCCTCAGGTTACCCATTATATAACTCACAAAAACTTCTCTGCTTGAGGTAGCGTGAAAGGATGCTCCAGAATCTTGCACCCAAGAGTCTGTGTTGCTTTCTAAAGAGCATATCAAAGCATCATCTGAATCTTCGGAAACAACATTTGCCTCTGGCTTATTTTGTGTTTCCTTCTCTTTCTTTGGAGCTTTGCACTAATTTTTAAAGTGGCTTTTCTTACCACAGTTCCAACATTCAATGTTCTTGGATCGAGACTTCGATCTATGATTGTTGGACTTGGAACTTCCACGATCTGAACCCTTCTTGGAGTTTCTGCCTATGTTCTTCATATTCAATACAGATTGTGAAGTAGAAGTATCATCTAATTGCCTTGGAAATCTTCAGTCATGATCATACTGACCACATCATCAAACTTCAATGTTGTCTTCCTAATAGAGCTACTGATCCCTGTAACCATGCAATTCCAGTTCTAAGGCAACTGACTGAGAACCAACAATGCTCGAATCTCATCCTTGTATTCGATTTCAACTGTTGTTAACGGGTCGACAATTTCATTGAAATTATTCAGATGTTCTCTAAAATTTGTACATTCGGCCATCTTCAGATTGAACAACTTCTTTATCAAGTGCACCTTGTTTGCTGCAGATGGTCATACATTTCAGAGAGAGCTGCCATAAGAGAGGTTGTAGTCTTCTCAGTCTTAACATTGAAGGCAACAAAATTCGAGCCTTATGGTGTTGAGTGCTTTTCTATCAAGCACATCCCATTCATCCTTCTTCATATTTGAAGGCATCGTACCCAATGGTAGGTATAGATCCTTCATGTAAAGGTAATCCCTTATCTGCATCTTCCAGTACCCAAAGTTTGAGTCATCAAACTTCTCTATTCCTTTACTTGATTCCTTCTCTGAAGTCATTGCTCCCACTCAAACCAAAATCGACAAAAAACTTTCACAAGAATTTCGTCAAACACCTTCTGTGACAAAGGTCACAAAACCAAAGCTTTGATACCACTTGTTGGGATTAGATTAATCCAACACACGTAGATCAATCTAATAAACTCGTCAAGAGTTCCCAGATCTTGAGATTCGATGAATCAAGAGAACAAGTAAAGCAAATAAATGAAATACATAAAATAAAGAGAAGAAGAACACACCAATTTAACGTGGTTCGGTGATCTTGCCTACATCCACGGAGCGCACCAGAAATCAACTATAATCTCCTTGTAGTTTTTACAATCTGAGAGAAACCTTCTCAAGAACCCTAAAACTCTCTCTTCTTGTTTTTCTCTCGTTCTCACACTAACCCAAAACAACAAGTACATAGAGACTCGACGCGGGTCGGATTTAACTTAACCCGCGATGGCCGGTCAACCGGCCGACTTGCCCGGTCGACAAAAGAGGACATCGACCAACTGGCCAGTCCACCGCGCCGCACCAAAACGCCTCATTTCTTTGGGGCTCTATAGTGCCTCGGTCGACCAGGCAAGTTGGCCAGTCAATCGGACAGTCTCCACAATACCCAACAGTTTTCTTGAAATTATTTATATAAATAGGGTTGTTGATTTTGATAAATACTATATAGCCCTAATGCCGTTAATGTTTTCTTGAAATTATTTATATAAATAGGGTTGTTGATTTTGATAAATATTACATAGGCCTAATTCTGTTAATGTTTTCTTGAAATTATTTATATAAATAGGGTTGTTGATTTTGATAAATATTACATAGGACTAACGCTGTAAATGTTTTCTTGAAATTATTTATATAAATAGGATTGTTGATTTTTATAAAGATTAAATAGACCTAACGTTGTTAATGTTTTCTTGAAATTATTTATATAAATAGGGTTGTTGATTTTGATAAATATTACATAGGCCTAACGCCGTTAATGTTTTCTTAATATTATTTATATAAATAGGGTTGTTGATTTTGATAAAGATTACATATGCCTAATGCCGTTAAAGTTTTCTTGAAGTTATTTATATAAACAGGGTTGTTGATTTTGATAAAGAATTACATAGGCCTAAATGTTTTCTTGAAATTATTTACATAAATATGGTTGTTAATGTTGATAAAGATTACGTAGGCCTAATGGTGTTAACATTTTTTTTTTATAATATCTATATTTTATTGTATTATCAAATTGGATTGTAAACACTCATATCATTATTTAAATTAAAATATTGATAGGAAGTGGGAGTTATTAGTGATGATAAAGGAAGTGGATTATATTATTCCAATTAATAAATGGAAGGGATTGGAAGCATGGATATTATCTTTAATCTTATACGTGCTATTATTGTTAAGTGGGATCTTATAGATAATATAAGATTAGGTATATAAGATTATATATTTGTTTAAAATGTTCATTGTGTGGGTCGAGTTTGCACGTGTATATGGGTGCACGTGTAGACTTAAGTGAGCATGATTAAAATAATAAATTGTCATGTCCCAAACCTTAGAGATCTCATTGGACTCCCTATAAGATTCGAAATATAACTCTGAACCCATTCCAAATGGGAGTGGTAGTCAATACATTGCCAAACACATAATCCATTAAGATAATTGAAATAATGTTCTAGAATTAAAATATCCTTAAAATTAATTTCCAATCAAACAAACATAACAACGGAATTGAAAAAATACTCATAGTCTCATGCTCCAAACAAACCTTCTAACTACTGAACTTCAACCTAACTAATGCTAACAACAAATTAAAATATAAAAGCCAATAAAACCTACTACAAAATCTACTATAATCCTCAATCCATGTTTTCATTAAAACTAGTGTCTTCATCATAATCTTGTCCCCTGTCTTGATCAGTAGAATCTAGTTGTCTTCCATCTATAGATCCTGAAATATGGTTGCTTGAAGCGTAAGTTACACTTAGCTTGTAAGTAAACAAATCAAAATAGTATTTAAGAATGAAGTAGGGACAGTGCCACTCTTCATTGGTATTCCCATAGAAAAAAACAGAATGTTGGTATATGGAAATAATGATATATGAAGTGATGTACAATGCAATATGATATGCTAGTTCAATTATTAATGAATTGCAATGCATGCTCATGCAACAATATATATAATCACCACATGTGATTCAAGCACAATCATATGAATGCAATATGGATGTTGTTTGACATTCGAATGGTGTATGTCCCACACTAGATCCAACCTCAACTACCCAAGATGTTCGACCAATGTGAAATCATCCCCCATACATGGCCATGATAATGGATTATTCTACGTGCGCACCGTAGTTTCTAGGGGCTACAACCTAATGGGCACAATCCCCACTCTTAGTTTTGATCACGGGAACAATCCAAGGCATCACTAATGTGAAATCTCCTTAGTGAACCATAAATTATCTGATCTACTAACAGAATTTCACTCGGCATCTGTTAAATATAACAAGATGTAAAGGTTGGTCTATTGGGGTAGCTAGTCCCTCAACACATGCAATCAGTCTATTTGAGACTTCTTCACCAATATTGTAAATCCCAAATTACAATAAAACTCATTATATCCATAAATTCCATAAATATGAAATTATGGGGTCAAGTCAAGGCATTAGACCCAAATCAAGGTCTAAATGCTCCATAGGCATATGCAGTGCAAAGTGAATTGCGAAATTAACTAACCAATCAATTGTGTACATGAACAAGTGTAATATAAGCTATAAAACATGATCATAATACGCTTTATAGTGATAACAATCTGAATCAAAATTTCACATGTTGGGCAAACATAGTAAATTCTCTTTAATAGGTGAATTATGTAAATTATGCATCGCAATTCAATTCTAACACCACATATAGTCTCAATTAGGTCTTAGAAACGTGCTGGTAAAATTTTAAATCAAACAGACAACTTTTCAAATTTGCAGTATACTGCAGACCCTGTCGCTAGGTTGCCAATGGGGTCGTCGGCAGCCTTGTGATATGCCGCTAACCCTCGACAGGCTAGCCAGTGGTTTAAAAAATAACAACGAGGGTCAGAAACCTAGTGGTATGCCGCCCCTCCTCTAAGTAGCCTTGCTCGAGACCAGAAAAACCCACTGTGGGCATTGACATGCTTAGTGGTATACCGCTAGGATGTCGACACCACTTAGACACCATGTCGGCAACCTAGCGGTATACCGCTAGTCTGCCAACACTCGGGAAAATGTCCAGAAATTAAAAAAACACATCATTAAGTCTACTTAGCAATTAAAATTATCAAAACACATATCACGGAATTAAATTTCGAACAAAACCTACAGTTTAAATCACAAAATAATTCACTTATCTTACCTTGATCATTTTATGGTTCTCAAACCCAGAAAATATTAGTTTTTATCATGCTTTGATTAACGAGTACAAGAAGGAGATTTTTGATAGATATGCTATTTCATACTCGAGGAATATGATACATATATCTAGTTCATATTGAAAATAATATTTATTTGAATACTTACCTCGAGTTGTTAATGGTGTTGAGTAGAACACCTCTTCTTTCTCTTCAAAGTCTGAACTTCTGAAATTCCTTCAAACTCTAAGCTTCTTCAAGTTGTAGAGTTGTTGTACCTCTTCTTCTTCTTCTTGTTCTTCTCTCTTTCTCTCTCTCTCTCTCTCTCTCTCTCTCTCTCTCTTCTCTTTTGAATTATGGTTCATACGTTCAAGCTAGTGTCTATATAGTTTTCTATTTTTAGTTTCCAACAGTCTAGGAGTCCGTATCTGTTTTGGATTAGTATTAATTCTCTACCCTTAGATTAGATTAATTAAGTCCCCATCTAATCTCAATCATTGAATTAAGTGTCCTAGTCTTAGTTGGAATATTATTAATTCCTTCCTATCTTAATCCTTTTTAGATTAGAACTAGATTTAATTCTTTATTAAATCTTAGCCATTAGATTAGATTAAGTGTCCCTACGAAATCCTAGCCACACATTATAACTTATGAGAGTTATGATTGTGTGCGATGCACTTAGTTTCCTACAGTACAACCCACCAATCACAACAAGTCAAAGTCAAGCATGATAGCTAATTTACTAAAATTTTAAATTACTTTCTATATTTTGGTTAATTATACAATAACCCCTATGAATTGGTTTAGATTATTACATAAATGGTGGAATATGATTAGCTAGATAATATTGTAAATTATTAGTTAGATAATGTGTTGAATTATGAATGCGTGGATGATTGATATTATTTGTGCGTTATGAATATGTGTGATCTTATGGTATGGATAAGTAGGGATTTGTTATGAAATTTATAATGTGTTAAGACTGTTTTGACTTATGTGATGTGTGTAAAGGGATTACACGTGTATATGGGTACACGTGTAGACCCGAATGAGTGTGAATTAATGAATTATGAATTTAAATGATGATTGGTTTGATGATAGGTTATGATTTGTTAGATATGTTGTTAATGGAATACATAATGATATTATGCTATGAAAAGTACTATTTGTGATGTGAATGTGATTTGATGTGGATATGATAAGGTTGTTGTTATTAAGTTATATAATATGATAATCATGAAAGCTTGTTAGGATGTTAGATATGATTATGCATATGTGAATTGTGAATGATGATGTATGAACGCAATGCATGTACAAGGTAAGTACTATGCAGGATGATGTTTGTAAGTATGACTACAATGTTTTATTTATGATTACATAACATGCTTAGATGTTGACTATTCACTCTAGGATTGGTTGGGTGAAAGGACCCTGGTACGGGCATTAAAGATATCATACCAACTAGATTAGCTTAGGCTAATAGGGCCATCATAGGTTAATAGACATGGAGGGACTAGATTGTGACTAGTGGTTCAATAACTAAGCTTTTGAAGCTTAGGTGACCCTTGTAGTTTTAAATCCTTCTCGGTAAGGATGGTCGGCTACATTTGGGGTGTCTGCCAACCATGAATTCATTAAAATTAATTAGGCAACTTCATGTGGCTTATCAAGGTGGTTGTGATTGGGTTTACCTTAAGTGGGATTCGTGGGTTTGAGTCCCTAAAGGAAAATAGACTTGGGTATTAGTGTCTCGTGGGTTGAAAGTCCCTAGAAATGCGTTGCGCGCATAGATTTATGATTATCTTATCTAGCCGGTGTAAACTATGATAGAGGAGGCGTTTGATCATTTCCTGAAAGTTGGATTGTATTTGGTCCGGCGGGTATCCGTAAGTCCATGATAGAGATTTGATTCAACTCACCTGATAAGAACAATGTTGATGTCTTGTTGTGCATGTTTACATTGTTTATGGTGTTGCATGTGCATATCATTAGAGATGGATTGCATGTTAACACAGTTGTGTGAACTATGGGTTATCGTTCCGTTTATTGGATGATTGACACGAGTGTACCATGGCATATTGAGATGCTATTGGACTGATGTACGTGATGTATGGCACTTGATACGATGTATATATTTATTTATTATATATACATATTATCATGATATTCACGTGGTATTCTTTATAGAATTTCTAATGACTTGTTATGGATGTCATGAAAGAATTCTATGTATACAATTAAATTGTTAATGATGATATAATATTGATGCATGTAAAGGATTGAATGTTATTTATGATATAACATGAATGCATGAGTTGATTAACAGTTATGTATGTGATAACATGAAGAGTTGATCGCTCTATGAGCGTTTATGTGTGAAGGGCTAGTTGTGAGTTTGCATCTACTAGCTGTGAGCTAACCCTTAATTGGGATTTACATTTCAGGTCCTTCACATGATCCGGCGACGAGGTAACGAGGCATGGTAGTCAACTTCTTAGACGATTAGTTTAGATATATTTTGAGAGTGTTGGACTAGTAGGTTTGGTTTATGGTTTTCAGTTTTAGACCATAGTCTGATTTATATTAGATTTGGTAGTTTCATTCTAGTTGCTTAGTTTGTTTTGTTGTATAAAACCTTTTGATTTACTCTTAATTATATAGAAAAGTTTTTGTTAACTCGCATTTTTACGAGTTAGTCTTCCGCTATATTTTTCTATATAGGTGTATTTGGATCGCTTGCCAAGGTTCAGTTACCCATTTGTGAGCATTGTGTGGTTGGTAAGTCATGTAGGAAACCATTTGGCATGGTAGTGAGAGAAAACTTTCTTTTAAATTTAGTTCATTTTGACATATGTGGATCAATAAATGTTAGGACCCGCCACGGAGAGTCCTATGTCATCACATTCACAGATGATTACACGCGATACGGTTATGTGTACTTGATTTTCCACAAGTCGGAAGCATTAGACTGCTTTAGACACTTTGTGACATAAGTCGAGAACCAATTGGATCTACACATGAAGTGTCTTTGTACCAATAGATGACGCGAGTATTTATCTGATATGTTTCTAGAGTTATGTAATGAAAATGGAATCCATAGGCAATTAACGATCCCAAACATACCTCAACAAAATGGTGTAACAAAGAGAATGAATTGTACTTTGTTAGATAGGTGAGGTTGATGACGGTGTGTACATCCCTGCCCATTAGTTTTTAGGGAGACACACTCATGACTGCTGCCTACATCTTGAACCGTGTCCTTACAAAATCAGTTCCTAACACATAATACCAGTTGTGGAGAGGCAGGGTGCATGACCTAATTCATATGAGGCCATGGGGATCTAGTGGTTATGTTCACATGCATTCCCACTAGAGAGGGTAGCTAGACAAGAGACAAGCTAAGTGTATCTTAATGTGGTACTCAGAGCACTCTAAGGGCTAACACAGATTGAGTCACATGATTTGGATTTCATCGAGGATGATTTACCAAGCAGGAAGAGATCAAAAATGAATTTGGAGCTCATCAAGATGAATGAGCAAGAGTTAGGATCGACAAAGGTCACCCCATATCCAAACACCACTGAGAACATCGGTTCTCAATAGGATCCTATGGGTTCTACGGATGTTGTGGATAGTGGAGGTGGATTACCGCCCTGTGGGAGTGTTCCATAAGACAAGGATTCCAACAATCCCTACATAGGAGTAGTCATGGACAAATTCCTCTTCATCGTTTTACAATTGATGGTGAGTTGTTCAAGATTAGCACACTCGATGATGATGAGTGATAAGTATCTAACAGTTGTATTTTTATGCCGCTTACTTATGCATATTAGTCTATTTAGCTGTGCTTATTTGTATGGATTAATGCATTTTCTGTGTTTTGCAGGTTTGGTGGTGTTAAAGGAAAAATGTGCTAAAACCGGGCAATTATGCACTTATATGGAGGATCTCTGTTGTGGACGGATTTTTTGAAGAAAGAAGAAGCCAAAAGGAAGCTGAGGCTGAAAGCTAAAGGAAAAGATGCTGAAAAGTCAAAGTCAACATGGCCGATCGATCGCCAGTGTTGGGCGATTGAGCGCCAGCGATCGAATGCCACAAGGGCGATCGAGCGCCCAAGGCTATTTCGGGCAGAATAAGGATTTTTAGAGTTTTAGTTGTAGTAAGACTAGAAAGATTGTA
>JAUPMG010201104.1:0-10005 GCA_031762675.1 Pachysandra terminalis
ATATATATACAAGTTAATACCCCCATTAATCATTATTTACACCAATACCCCAATACCAAATAATGTATTTCAAATTAGCCCCTACCTCTAATTAAACACTAAAATACGCATATGTACATAAATAAAAATTTAATTTAAATGGGCAAAATAACTTTAGGGGGGTTTAGGTCATTACACTAGAGCACTCATGAAAATCCAAGCGACGCGTGGCCTAAATGTGTCAACCCACTAGAAGAAGATTATGGTAGGGTATGATGTGGGTCTCAGTATTAGCTGTTTACATAGAAGAGATTAGGTTCAAGAACTTATTCCACCTCGTCTCTACAATGTATTAAAAACCCTAAATAAGATTAAGTTCGAAAGACATCGATATGAATGCATCATATTCTTTTAAGCACTTGACTAGATCTGTATTTGAATTTTGAATCATGTGGGGGATTATTGGAATTTTATTTAAAAATTCAAATTCATGTTTAATGGTCAAACTGTTTTCTTTTATTTGAAAACGTCTTTTTATTTAATGAAAGAAATTATTTTAGGCAGTTTGATATTTTAATTTAATTAGGGGTGGTTACAGATTTTTGTCTTTATTGGGAGGGGGGGGGGGGTGGTTTGGAGGTCAAAATGGCAGCTTTTAATTGACTAACCGTTTTGGCCTAATTAAGGCTTAAATGGCTAGTGCTTTGGGCTATAAAATGAGGGCCTCGCCCCTTTGTTGAGACACAACTCAAGCAACAAAGTTTCAAGTTCTTGAGCTCTCCTCCCCTTTCTTCTATTCTACTTTTCAAGTTTTCGGCAATTTCGGCAAGAACATAATTTTATTTTTCAAAGTTCTAGTCAAATGCTACATCTTCTTCGTCCTTATCCCGGTACGACCGTGTAATCTACCGGAAGGGAAAACTGTTGATTCTTGGAGGCCAACCGCTAGACCCGGTACACTGCGGATACAATCCAAAAGGGGGTGAATTTGATTTCAAGGATAGTGACATTGTCACGCCTCGGTTCATCAAAACAAATAAGTTTTTATTTATTTTATTATAATTTTTGAATAGATATCTAAACCCATTCCATCTCTTTCCTCTTCTCATCTTGTCTAAAACCCCATATCCTCCAACAACATATCTATTCAAGAAAAATTTTCACTCAATTCTGATCATATTTGATATGATTTTCAATGACATCTTATGGACTTTTCTAGATTACTTCAAAATCTGCACTGTTTTTGTATATTATAAATAAATTTCTTGTCCGTACGACTTTTTCAGCCAAACTTGTTTTTTTTAATCCTTAGAGATAGATATATCCATTACAAGTTGTTTCACTCAATTCTGAATACATTTGATATGTTTTTAAGAGCCATCTTTTGGACTGTTTTACACCGTTCTGCAGAATTTGTTTAAAGCATGCAATATTCTTAATTAATTTTGAATAAAAATGAAAATAAATACTAGGATTGACCTACTGAGATATTTAAGAGTATAAAATGAAATCTAATCACAGAAAACAGCCTTCCTCCTTGTCTTCTTCACTTTTTCTTCTATTTTAACTAATGTTTCTCCTTTAGCTTGTACTATTTTACCTTGTTTCTTAGCCATATTGCTTTGGCAGACCTGGGGAGAGGATGAGGTGTCCTCTCCTCTCTCCCAATTTGACTAACCCATAGCCTATCCTTTAACCAATAAAAGCCTTTCCTTACCTTAGCACTATAGTTACCTTCAAAAATTACTTTTCTAACCATTTACCTTGTTGAACTTAAATTACTAACTTATCTAACTTAGTAAAAGCCTTTCCTTACCTTAGCACTATAGTTACCTTAAAAAATTTACTTTTCTAACCATTTACCTTGTTGAACTTAAATTACTAATTTATCTAACTTAGTTAAACTAATTACTCTTAGTAAGTAGTTATAAACATCTCTTTCTAATTAGTCTTCTTTAAAATCACCTAATCAACAAATAATTCCACAAAATTACCTTAAACATCAGAATTTCTTCTCTTATATCGTAAGGTGTTTAAACCTTAATTTATACTATTGATTTCTTCCAATTAAATTGACAAACGTTAAAATTTTATTAATTTTTATTTCTAATTAATATAACAAAATTTATCTCGTTATTACCCAGATTACCTCAGATGTTACAATATATCTTACGTATTAAAGGGTTTTTGCATGTGTTTAACTCGGATCTAGGGAGTATGATCCCTGTGTATTGATTTTAGTAGATTTTAATTGACATAAGCCTTTGGATAACCTAATCCCCAACCACATTAGATTTTTGGATTTATGATGAATTCATATGTTTAAAATGTTTGAGTTAGCAAGATAATATGTATTATATATGTGTATTAATATACAGTAAGCATGGGCTAAATAAATCCATGAATTAACCAATGGAATGGTAATCCGGATGCTGTCAAGAGATCCATCGATGGACCAATGGGATCTACCGACGAAATCAACCATCTAGGGAAATCCCATTGACAAACGTCAGGCACCGACAGACTTGCCGAAGAATGAGGATCATTCTATCTGCACAGGCCTATCATCATCAGTGGACCGACACATCCATTGATAACCTGCCGATGAGTCCAATCCTTATGGATAGACCCATTGACTACATCAAGGGGACCCACACGTATCACTGAGAGTTTGAATTATAACTTTTGCAAACTTTTGCATTCATTAGTGGACCAATACATCTACTGACGACATGCCGATGAACCTAAACCTCTGAGAGTTGAAACTACTCATTTTGCACACTTTTGATATAATTTGTGGATCGATACACCCACCGACGATCCATCGACTACTATAGAATCCCCATATTTGTATTTTGAGTTCTTTAACTTGTTCTGATATAATGAAAGTTGTTGAGGATTGAAAGTACTCAACATGTAATGGATGGAAGTATTATTAGTTAATTGTAATGAGGCAATCTTGATTGATGCATGATTTACAGTTAAATTCACGTGTTGAATTATGATGCATGGAGGATATCATGAGGTGAATCCTTGTTTATGAAATGGCTAAATATGTTTGAGATTTTGGTATAAATTGTGAATGGTGTGTGGAACACTATTTGAATGGCTTTACTTAAGCCACGTAGATTTGGATGTGAATGATGAAAAGGCATGGCAATGTTGTCCATGTGCATGCATTTGAAGGTTATGTCCTGCTTACATTCATTAAAAATGGATATAATATGTGAACCTGCATGTGACTACCAAGCCAGAATGGCTGTGAGTGTTAGCACCAGGGTGTGCAACCTTGTAATAAGTACTTGAAATATGCTAGAAAATGATTATAGGCACCAAGGGTGTGCTACATTTGTGTTGAAAGCGCTAAGAGTGTGCAAATTGACGCAAAAAGGGTGAGACCTATGTTTATGACAGATGACCCATGATAATTGCATATGAATGAGAGACTTTTGTTGGTAGGTCGTACTTTAATGACGTGCACAAGGGAGGTTATATGCGATGTCTTCGATTCTTTTCCATGATAAAAAATGCCAAGGGGACTATGGACCATAGGTTGAAAAATCTTAGAGCTGCATTGCGTACGTAGAATACTCGAAATTTAAATTACCAATAGTGGCCTAGGCAGTTTGCAAAGACGCATAAGAGATTGATAGTGGATCTAGTGTACATTGTACGAATGTCGAGTACCATGCATATCATGTTTATGTGTATTCAAATTGATTAGATTTCATTTGTGAAGAAACAATCATGTTTTCACTTGTATGTTTCATTAGTCATATTGCAATATTTATTAGCTAGAGTAGGTGAATGGACTTACATGAATTGGAAACTATCCTGGTGAGTTTGGGAGAGAACTATATTTGCTTAGTGATTGTGAATATATCTATTTGATCTTAAAATTCTAAATTCATATTTTTCTTGTCTTAATTATATTATTTTTAATTAAATGGATGATCTGCGTTTCCAAGTAAATATCTTTGCATTGTGAGTTTACTCACGGAGCTTTCAGCTCATGCTCGTTGTTTCACATTTTTTAGGTTTTTTTGGATGCTTGCTCGAGAGAGATACAGTCAATCGGGAGTATAGGTAGTGGATAACTATTTCAACTTGCTAGAATTGTAGTTTAAATTGTTTAGAAGACTTCATGATTAGTATATTTATATGCTTACAAGAATTTTTATTTAAAAATTTCATGTTCTATACTAGTGTACGTACCCTTTGAGGGGTGAGTTTCATTGCTAGATCCAAGGCCACTTCGAAGAGTGTGCCCTATATTTGGGGTGTGACACTATCACTTTGACTTGAAGCATTACTAATAGTATCAACTTTACAACTACAAATACTTGGCATTAGTCCATCCTCTCACAACACTACAAACTATATCCATTGAGAGCATTGTCTAAGGTAAAGAAGATAGGTAAATACCAACTTGTCAAATTTTGACAGCGCACCTCATCCCTATTAGCTCTCCTCTGGATTTATTAGCACACCCTCTATGTTCATGGCCTAATTAACCGATATTAGCTTCATATTCTGATTCTACGTCTGAATCACCTATGGATTCCGCTCTAGAGCCCGAATTAGCACTTGATTTAGCCTCGAATTCTGATGTTGATTCTCCTAAGTCCGGACAATTGGTCCGACTCTAATTTTTATGTCGAGTTAGCTGCAAATTTAATAGTTGTTGGCCCAACAAATTAGTGGCTTTACTTCTTTTGTTCCCTCCACTGTGAGGCGGCCTATGTAACGCACTTCTTGGCACTTTGGAGGATATGACGTGACAACTTGTCTACAGGTATACTTTAATGTTATATTGATTTTATGTAATAATTTACCTTGTATGATCCTTGATTTCTAACATAACCCTCCTTCGAATTTTGTTGATTGTAACATTTACTTTCCATACTAATTGACAATAAGGGTTATTGGGTGACTTTGCTGAATTTTATTACTTTTGGAACCATTTTACACTTGTAAAATTAATAGTTTAGGTAAATGACCTTTTATCCTTATTGAAAAAAAATAGGATTGTTAACCTTATCCCTTTTTTCTTGGGAAATTTAAGTTCCATTTATAATAAATAAAAAAATTGAGTTATACGAAGTTGACATACAACCACACTTAGGCTCTTTTAGGAAAATATATTCAGGGAGAAAAGTTTTTAAGAAAAAAATTTCCTTTATCTAATTTTCTACCGTGGTGGTTGTGGTAGTGGTGTGGCAGCAGTAGTGGTGGTGGTGGTGGTGGTGGTAGTAGTGTGGCGGCAGTGGTGGTGGTGGTGGTGCTAGTGCTAGTGTGGCAGTGGTGGTGGTGGTGGGGTGGTGGTGAACGAAACCTTTTTTCCTTTTTTTTTTCGAAAAATAACTTCAGCCAAAAAATAGCGGAAGTTATTTTCCTCCAATTTTTTAGACATCAACAAAATATTTTTCAGAATATGAAATTTTTTATTGAAACAAAAAAGTAGAAACTTTTAAAATTTTAGAAAATATTTTTTTTTCCTAATTTCCGGTGAAACAAACGGAGCCTTCGTGGCAATCACCAAGGCCTAAAACCAGTCCGTACATAGTAACTTAAGCAAATAGGACCGCCTCCTTGTATGACAGGAAAACAGAACACCATAACTCATAGTAGTACATGCAACCCATCTCCAACAAGCATTGCCCCATGACATAGCCATGTCACCAAAAGTGGCCACACTCAGACAGCAACACCAATAGAAGGACAGTTGGGCACCCTGTAGTTACAATACTTGACCACAACACAGCCTCCACATCCTACACCAAGCATCACCAGTATAGTGAAAATTGCTAAGGCAGACGTCCCAATGCGTGGAAGTGTCGCCGATAATTGACTAAGTCATGACTAAAATGAAAGTCTAACCCTTACATTGAAATATTTTGCATGCTGAAAGATAAATAATACATTGTGGATGACTAATATTCAAGTTATGCAGATTGAAAATGCTCTATGACACCTATGCGCATCGAAGAAATGAATCTCGACAAACACACACCTCCGTTTAGAGTGAACCTCGACGACGTAAAAGGTCAAACAGCCTCGACAATACTAAAGATGAACAGCTTCGACAGTACTAAGGCTAAGCAATTTCTGCCTAAGGGAAAGACAACCCTGATGGTAAGAGAGGGAAAGAAAGCCCTCGAGGTGTGCCTCACGTTCACCCAACGAGATGCGTCTCAATGAACACCCCATTTCCGTCTAGAGTAAACCTCAAAGACATCAGACATATTTCCGTCTAGAGTAAACGACATCAGACATATTTCCGTCTAGAGCGTACCTCTACATCGTCAGACAAGCCTCGATTGTACTAAGATTGAACGGTCTTGATAGTACTATGTCACACCCCAAATCCGAGATATAGAATCTCGAGGAATCCAAAGACTTGACCTTCGGATCCACCATGTGGACGCGGATAACCATCCACAATATTCAACCACATCTGGGTTAATCAGAGTCTCGAAATATTAATATCAGCGGAAGTCTCAAATTAAAACCAACCTGTAGCTCAATGTAAGTTAGTCAAGCTAACAACCCAAAAATTAAATATAACCTAATCTAATACAAGTTCTTGCCCACTCAGTCAAGACCAAGTTAATAATAAACCAAGTGTACACCATCATAAAAATCAAGTATCTGAAACCAAATGAATTTCTTCTCCAGATCGGCACATCAAACGAATAAATCACCTATTGCATTATAAGGGTCAGCCAAAGCCTCGTAGAGAAATCCAAAGAAGTTACAACAACTATCTTCATAGATGCATAACAACACAGGTTTAATTCATACAATTTCAATCAACAGATAATACCACAGTCACAATGTATTAGCATGCTTATCATCATACTAAATCTCACATATTTAACATGTATATAACATTCAACATTGTAATCTCATTGCACTTGAAAATCACACAAGTAGTCATATCATATCATAACAATTGTTCACGTGGTCCCACCATGATAAATCATAGGGCACACCTGATCCCATCATGCATTCAACCCAATCCTCATAGTCCCACTAAGAATCCAAACATATCCTACATGATCCCATCATGCACATCACATCAGCCACATAGTCTCACTATGCCTAACCAAACACCCATCCACATGGTCCCACCATGTAATACAAGCAAATACATAGTCCACTATATACACAAATAAACATGGTGGGACCATGTAATACAAACAAACAAGTATTGCATAACAAACACATAGTCTTACTATGTTCACAAACAATATCCACATGGTCCCACCATGTAATACAAACAAACAAGTATTACATAACAAACACATAGTCTTACTATGTTCACAAACAATATCCACATGGTCCCACCATGCTTGGGCCAATAACCACATAATCCCACTATGTTCACAAACAATAACATGGCCTCACCATGCCAAGCAAACGTTGCATGGTCCCACTATACAAAACAACCACATGGTCCCACCATGCCAATCAAGTATCTGCATGGTCCCACCATGCCAAACAAGTACCATCCAACACAAGCACAAAATTAGCATGTGGAGACACACAAACTTTCACTTCAATCAAACATGTGCAATGATCAATGCAATGTGGTACGATGCAATTATGAATAATGAAATGTGGATGATATTCATATGCAATGCAGGGGTAATTAGGCCTAGCCCAATCACATAATCATTCAATCATACGATTATTCAACTTATTCTTTAAAGGACTTGCACCCATGGTAGAATGCTACCATTCCATTCTTTAAGGGACTTTCACCTCACGGAAGAATGCACCAGTGCCTTGTTCTTTAAGGAACTTTCACCACACAGATGAACACACCAGTAAACCTTGTTCTTTAAGGGACGTTCACCACACAGAAGAACACACCAGTACACATATATATAGTCAATTCCATTGACTTCCAATAGATGCTCCCAACACTACTCATAAACCATACATAATCAATACCTAGTAAATCCCATTGACTACCAGTGGATACTCTCAGCACCACTCACAAACACACAGTGGATACTCCCAGCACCACTCACAACACATAGTGGATACTCACAAACATAATCCATACACAATCATTCATACACAGGTAGTGGATACTCCCAGCACCACTCATACACCATATAATTCAACATTTGAACCAATCATAAGATAGAACAGTGAACGCTACAAGCACCACTCAAACAACTCGATTTCATAGACAAACATTGCTAACCATCCCAATCTTATCCTGTAATCCCATTTCTAAGTCCAACTCATTAAAGTCAAAATCTCATCAAGTCATATCCAGGACTGCCCCATTTTCCTGAATTTCAAATCCCAATTATACACTTTACATCATACGACCTTAATCATCCTTTTGCACACAAACCAACCTCATTCACATATGTAAATCACCTCAGTGAAGCTTCCTATGAATTTTGGGGTCTATTGGGGTTTGGTAGATCCTCGGTATATGCCAAGGATCTTGCCGAGAATCCCGGTAGATGATCTACCGCGCTTCGGTAGATTATCCCGAGATGGTGTATTTTCTGGGATTTTTCGGTTGATGTCTCGGCATGTACCGAGCTTCGGTCGATCATCCAGAGAGTTGGGTAACTCTCGATAGATGTCTCAGTATGTACCGAGTGACCTACCGAACATACAGTTCAGCCAAGAATTTGTTTTTTTTTAGGGTTTTGTGCCCATCATCATAAAAATACATTCTTATCCTTCTAAGTGTTCAATAACAATTTAACATTAACACAAACAAAAATCTATCTCAATATGTTAGATCCTGTAATTGCCTGAACCCTTAAAAATAATTAGTAATTTAAATTTCAAGGTTAAAATATAATTAATAAATTCTTAGGAGTATACTTGTAAATAGCTTATATTGTCTTAAGGGTTAAAGTAGAAATATCTATAAAAGTGAGGGTAAAAGCTGTAATTTCAGGAAATTAATCCAAAAGACCATTTGTATATATCACCTTTCCAAGTAAATCCAAAGCTTAGCTACTAAGCTAAGCATTGGAAAATAAATAGGAATAAATACAAACAACTACCTTATTTACTAATAACCTAGGAAATAGAAGAATTAGCCTAGTAACTAGATATCTAGGAAATACAAGAAAGTTTAGGATTCGGCCAAGACATAGATCGGAATTTTTTGGGTAAAAACTCTGCAGAAAAGTAAGAAGGAAGAAGGAAAGGAAAGAAGGAAGAAAGAAAGGGATGAAGGAAGAAAGAAGAAAGGAAAAGGAGGAAGGAAAAGGCTATATTACACCCAAAAGAATCTGATTTTTTTTATACAGGTAAGTAGCTTATCTAGCTATTTACAAGGAGCATAGGATTAGAATTTATTTATTTTACTGTTAATTGTTTCCTGAAAACGTTATTTAGTTAATATAGCTAATACATGATGTTTCTATGAGTGTTATTTACTGTTGATTTAATTATCTTGATTTGTCTGATCAAACACGATTGTATGAGACCTGTTAGCATGATTTTACCTGAATTCATATGAAGAATGAATAAATTCTTGTATTCTGGAAATTCACAGAGTAACAGTTGGTCTGTATTATGGGTTATGGAGTGCATTAATTAAGTTGTATATTTTATTTTTTATTTTATATTTTAATTCGATACCTTTTTTCGTTAATAATATAATACAAGATGTTTCAATAGATTTCATTAAGAATTGATTTATTTATGAATAAATTACTGAGCACGTGTTAAAAATTTGAAAACCTAGAAACAGAACCTGCAATTTCATGTTCCTCAAGTAAATTCCAGATCTTTCATATTTTTATTTATTTATTTAATATTTGTATTATAATCCTCGGCGAGTTAGGATTCTAACAAAACCAGTTTGCAATGATTCCTCTGGGTATTTAAGAAGTTACGGCCACAATAGTGACAGTAGGTCAAGACTGAAACTTACAGAGTACTTTTTACAAAATAACTATTGGTCTGGTTTATAGAGTATGGAGTGCATGAAATAATTTTTATATTTATTTTATATTTTATTTAGATGCCTTTGTT
>JAUPMG010201125.1:0-10005 GCA_031762675.1 Pachysandra terminalis
AAAGATGTGTTGTCAAAATAAAATCAATATAATAAAATGAGAATTTATTCTTTAACTCTCAATATCACTCTGTTTACATTTATTATATATATATATATATATATATATATATATATATATATATATATATGATACTTATCATATACAAATTTATATATAATATATAAAACCGAGTTGAGCTTACTTAAATTTGAGTTAGCTCGTTAAAATAATGAGCTTTTTTATAGGCTCAGGTTTGGCTCACGAGCCTAAATATTGAGCTCAAGCTCGGCTCGTTGACAGCCCTATCTCTCACTACAGCTGAGGTACCTTGAACTGTGTTACCAGCCGACTCGGTGATCGCCGCTGCCGGAAGGAAGTGAGGGTCAGCTATCGCGATTTTGATTCACGTGGATTCCCGCCATGGTCGCATGTCACGATTTTGCCATGTGTGAGATTCTTGTCCAACGCATTGGCCAAGCACATAGCAGAACTGAAATTATTACTCCTATTGGTTGAAGTGTTCCCGCCATATATAGGCGGGGAGAATGTTTTCGCCGGCAAGGAATCGGCGCTGTATAAAGAAGCGCCGGCGAGTACACGACCGTCTTCAAGCAAAACGTCCACCGGAAAGGTTCTATCGATTGTTCTGGCATCAACCGTCATAATCTAAGGTGCTAGTTGTAGGTCGTCGAAGTACCGGGACCTGCGTTTCTCGCCGATGCTGACACGAGCACTCCTATCCTATCTCCATTGCACCGAATAAATGGATGGCGATCGGGTCGCCGTTGTAGGGTATAATCGGACCGCCGATGGAGATCGAGATCATGTCAATGCCGTCTTCGATGGCCACATCAAAGGCAGCGAAAATATCCAATTCTGGACAACCATCTTGCCAACAAACCTTGTAAACGGAAATCCGGACTTTCTGTGCCATACCAACTGCAATCCCTTGTCCTGCCATGGTCAATAAGTTTTATTTCTTTCCATCCCGACCCTGCCAACTTTTGGTTATTATTTACGAGAATGATTTGAATCTTTCAGAAAAATTTAAGAAAACAAGTGACTCCATCATATAATTTATTGTCATTTATAGCAGACATGGATATGAAACACAAGAACATGACTAGGAACAGATTCTTTATTTCTTTCCATCCAAACGTTCTGGGTTTGCATAGAACTTGGAAGGATCCTACCAAAAAAAAAAAAAAAAAATCTGGCCTTGGCAATCAAGGGCAATTGATCTTAGACTCTAATGGAGTCAAATCATATGGTGTCCTCCACGCATACTTAAAACTGATGGTACTTCCTTGAATTATAGGGCTCCCACCGTTGATGATACACTTTCCCTGATCAATCTGTTTAAAGTTGTTTGGGTCTACTGGTTCAACACTGCTAAATCCAGTGCAGCTCAGCAACAGAGATGATTGAGAACAAGAGCAGTTGTTGGTGATAACTACTTCATATTCTGCTTGTCCTTCTACAACATTACCAGTTCTTGTCTGTTTGACTGCAATGTCAGAAAAGCTACACTTTTGCTGTGCACAACCTGCACTGCAAGAACTGTTAAAGAAAGAAAGATAAAACGACATTAAGAAGTAAAACGAGATGAAGAAGCAATCAAGTACATAAAAACGTAGATTTACGTGATTCTACAAATAGTGCCTCCGTCTACAGATGCGGCCGCCTCTAAATTTATTATTCTCCAAAGCCCAGAAAAAGCGTTATAAAGAGTAGCCACCGAGAGTATGAATAACTAACCATAATAGAAATAAAATTACTATTATATCCCTAATCCCCCAAAAAATTCGGAGGCGAGATCATCGGTACTCCCGGTTGCCTCATTAGCATCCGTTTCCATATAACAACAAGAACCTCATCAAAACTCAGAAGAAATGATTATATGCTCTTATGTATAAATACAAAATTGAGTCTTATTACTAGACTAGCCAAAGAAAAGGTTAGGAAAAAAAAAACAAAAGCACTAACCTGGTTCACAGGCCAATAAAAGGAAAAGAAAAGCAGATAATAACTTGAATCTTCTTGCCATGGCTTTTTTTCTCTCTTGATGATCCTTATATTCTTCTCTTGGTTCCTTTGTTTGCAGATGTGATGCAATTTATAGAGGACAGAATCATGTAGGTTTAGAGAGTTTGGTTGGAGAAATTAGGAAGCCAAATATGTAGCTTGATTTTCTTTTCAAATTAAGGCTTATAATTAATTTCAGGGAGAAATTAGAGGATCTAAAGATTTTATTAATTTTTTGCTTCTTTTCATGTTTTTCCCCTTTTCATTTTATATCCAAATCAAATATTTTTATCCATCCATAGATTGATGGATACATAAGAGATCCCGCGTCTATTAAACCGACATTTTATGTGCTTAATCCTATAATCTGTCATGTGTTTAGAGAAGGATATGCGGTTGCGGATGCACTTGTCAAGCTTGCTTGTTCAGTTCATACATATAAGATATTTCGTTCATTGTAACGTTTTTCCTTGGATATTTGCTACCTTATCAATTGTGACAATGTTGGTTAAGGTAGTTTTAGAGGAAAATTCTCATGTTGTCTTTATGCCATTTATTTGGTCATCTTTTATTATTTGGGTTTGGTTTTATGTCCTCCATTTGTATAGTTTTTTTTATCTAATTTCTAATATATAGGTTGGGGTTTATGCCCAACCCCCCTCCTACCGTTGGAGTGCCTCTACGGCTATTCCTGCCTAGAGGGTCTTTCCTTAAGAAAAAAAAAAAAAAAAAAACTTGCAATAACAATGAGGGATGAAGTTCTTGTTCTTTTTGAGATTCAATTATTGTGACTGAGATTTAACTTAATTAGTAAGGGATGAAAACCTTTTTCTTTTCTTGTTTTTTTAATTATTTATATAAAGATTATAAGAATCTTTTAAATTTGGAAACTTTTTTTTAAGCAATTTTGATGAGATCTCCTTAAAACTTTCTATTTCAAGAGTTTTTTGAAAAAGAAATCTAATCTGTTTATAGTAAATCTCAAATAGACCCAAAATGCAAAATTTTCCATACAGGAGCTCCTCAAAGCAAGATCAAGTATCTTTTATGGCTACTTGATCATTTCCTATTGCCACATTACATTTGGACATGAACATTTGCAAAAGGAAAAGTCTTGTAGTAGCTTATAACAAATCAAACACAACCAAAACCACAGTAATAGAACAACAAGATGAAAGGAAGAATGAATTGTGCAATTCTGAGATGATCCCAACATGGGTTCCTTCTTTATTTATACTACATTAAGTGAGAAGATTAATGCTACAGTTTGGAGATACAAGAGAAGATTGAGGCTACAATTTTTAAGGATGAGGCAAGAAAAGATTGAGGCTCCATTTTAGGGATGAGAGTAATTTATAGTAAGATTACAATTCAGTCAATCACACCAAAGAAATTGCTTGATGGGTGTTATTTGATTTGCTTGATTTGCTTTATTATTCCCCCTCAAACGGATGATCGCATGGCGGAATCAGTTTGGATCGAATTTGTCGGAACGCCTATTTTGGAAGTCCTTAGGTGAATATGTCAGCTAACTAGTAAGCAGAGCGAACAAAGCAAATACAAAGGGTGCCGTTGGTGACTAGGTCACGTACAAAGGGATAGGCAACTTCGATGTGTTTAGTGCGTGCATGGAGGATAGGATTGGTTGCCATATGAGTGGCACTGAAAATTTCACAATAGAGGAAAAATGGAGTGTGAAGAGGCACTCCAAGGTCACATAGTATGTAGGGCAGTTATAGGAGCTCAGAGACAGTGATGATAAGTGCCTTGTATTCAGATTCCGCACTTGAGCGAGAGATGGTTGGTTGCTTCTTAGAGGCCCACGAGAGAAGATTTGATCCGAGAAATGTACAAAACCCTGAGGTGGAGCGTCTACTATCGGGACATCTAGTCCATTCAGCATCAGAGAAGGCCATAACTTTAGTTAGAGGAACAAGGGAGATGGTTAAACTAAGGCCAAGAGAGCCTTTAAAATAGCGTAAAATACGTCACAACTTCCATATGGATTGTGGTTGGGGCATGCATAAACTGAAAAACTTGATTTACAACATAGCAGATGTTCGGTCGAGTGAGTGTAAGACATTGGAGGGCACCAACAATGCTACGGTACTTGGTTGCATCCGTGAGCGGAGTTCTGTCAGATGAAGTGAGTTTGGAGCCGGATGTAACTGGTGTTGCGCACGACTTTGAACCATGCATATTTGTGCGACTGAGCAAGCTGAGTGTGTACTTGGTTTGAGTGAGGACCAAGTTGAAGGAGACACGCCTTGCCTCTATGCTTAAGAAGAAGTGGAAGTCACTCAGATCTGTCATTGCAAATTGTTGATTGAGTCTTTTGATGAAGGAGAAGATACATGAGCTGTTGTCCCGGTTAAAATGATGTCATCAACGTAGAGTAATAATAGTACAATGATGCCATGAGTAGATCGATGGACAAACATGGAAGAATCAGCTTGACTTGGTTGAAACCCAAGGTGAAGAAGATTCGAGCTGAAGCATTGAAACCACGCACGTGGGGTTTGCCGAAGACCATAGATGGCCTTGTGGAGATGACATACATGAGTTGGATGGGAAGGATCCGGAAACCCCGGTGGTTGTTGCATATAGACTTCTTCATGCAATGGGCCATGTAGGAATGCATTTTTGACATCTAGTTGGCAAATAGTCCAACTTCGAGACACAACAACAGATAAAACGGTACGAATTATGGGAGGTTTGACAACCGGACTAAAGGTTTCAGAGAAATCAACACCCTCCTGTTGATGGAAACCTTTTGCAACAAGGTGGGCTTCGTAACGTCCTATGGTTCCATTTGCTCGCTTTTTATCTGATACACCCACTTGCAGTCGACAATATTCATGTTAGGATGATGGGGAACTACATACCAAGTGTTGTTTTGATGAAGAGCATTGTACTCATCATTCATGACAGTGACACATTTTGGATTAGTGGAGACTTGTTTCTAAGTCCTGGGTTCGAAAGGAACAACGGAGTATTCCATAAATGAAGCAGGCATAGGATGCTTGGTGACTAGGTAGATGTGAGAACCTGAATAATCCCTAAAAATTTTAACTTGAGATCTTAGGGTAAAATAGTGATATGGTAATTAACCTCGTTAATAAATTAGGATTAAAAATCCTAAAATCTTTAATCTTATAAAACATGTTAGAAATCCTTAAATCATCTAAAACTGATCAGGTAAGCCGGATAGATCTAGGATGCAGTATGGGTCAGACAATTGGACTTAGCAGATATATAGAAAATAAAATCAATTAGCAAGATAACAATCTGTTTAGACAACTTGGAAGATTCATATGGATCCCCTAAACATATTTGCAACATAATTAATTTATAGGGTAATTAAATTAGTGAAATAGAGCTAGAAACCCAATTTTGCCCCTACAACTGTTTTAATTTACAACTTTGCCCTTAGAACCTATAAATAGGAAACTTAAGTTCATAACCTTATTTCTTGTGGAGCTCTTGGAGAAGAAGAGGGGGAAACCTCAAGATCCTCAAATGCACGGAGAAGCAACCACAGATGCGACCCGACAACGCCGCAAGTTGAGTAGTACCTTCAATTCAAGAGTGTTTATTTATATTTCAATATTGTGATCATGGGGGAAGATCATGTTTGATAGTGTTCTTCCTTCCCCCATGAATTTGGTAGATGTATTTCAATGTTTTAGGAGTCCAGCCCTAAGTTATTGAGAACCCATACCTTGTAGACAATTTAAGTGAACCGATTCATTTGATTCCAATTCTTCTAGGGTTTGGACTTTGGGGAAACTTAGTCAAACCTTGTGTAGACTGATCTCCTTGGGCTAGAAACCATTTTAGAAGCTCCCTTAGGTGGTTAGCAACTTCTGGGTGAAATTTCATCCAGAAATGCCCTGATCCTGAGCTTCGGCGACCTCCTCGACGTGCCGAAGTGTCCGTCGAGCACTCCTGGGAAATTTTCAGTTCTGGAAAAGCCACCGAGACCATTCTCGGCACACCGAGACCCCACTGAGCCTATTCTCAGCGCACCGAGCACCTCGCCGAGCCCCATTTTGGGATTTGAGTTGAGACTTGATTTGGCCTAATGGGACCCACTTGGATCAGTTCCCAAGGTTTTAGATGATTTGACACCACTTTACCATTCTTGGCGCACCGAGGGTACGCTGAGCACCTCGCCGAGAAGCCTCTTTGGTCATTTTGTAGAGGTTAGGCCATGGACACAGGTAATATCCCTAACCAAGTTGTTCTAGTATGTTTTTGGTGTTGGTAGTCTTGCCTAACCAAATATGACCCTTCTTACTAAAGGTTTAGCTTTTCTTGAGTTAGCCCAATAGGATGTGATTCTCAGGAAACTTGTGTGAATATCCCCAAACCCTTCCTTTGGCTCTTTCCCCTTGGTTTATGCATGTCTAGGTACAAAAATTGACACTTGAGATGCAATGTGATGGTTTATCTATCTTTGTGGATGTTAGTGTTGTTTACTCTTCAATTCTTTGACTTGCCTTTCACATATAATACCTTGTCTGATGCTTATGCCAGCTTGCACATATCATTGTCATAACCCATTATGCTAGATGGTTATATGTTTAGAGTGTGGTGTTGTGCACTACTACTCCCCTTTAATGTTGTATGATGTTTATATCCTGCCTGCACCGATTATATTATATTCCTTTATGTTTAGATGATTATGCATGCTTAGAGTGTGATGTCATGCTTTAATGTGTGTATGTTTTTGTGTTATTTATTGTCCTCATTCCTTAGACCTGCTTCCTGTCTGTATTACCCCTTGTTAGATGTTCATGCCCTATCTGCCTTGATTATATCATATAACATGTGCTAGATTATTTGGCATGCTTAAGAGTGTGGTGTGGTGCACTGCTGCACCCTTAGTATTTGTCTGGTACTTATACTCTGCCTGTACGTATTTGGTCATATCCCTTAAGCTTAGATGATTAATGATATTTAGGGTGCATTGTCGTGCACTATTGTGCCTTGTAGTGTAGAATCAGGGGATTGTGCCCATGTGATTATTGAATTGAATATATGTCTGCGAATCATTGTGTGTTGGATTAATTAATGAACTTGAATACAATGAGTTGCATATGGACCTTCCTACTGTAATAGCTCAGTCTAATACCCCATGTGATACCCTTGGGTTTAGACTCACATGTGAGATGAATTGACTTATTTAACCATGTTGTCCTTTGAGTGGACTATGTTGTTTTCGCCCAAGCTGAGAGAGAGACCTCGTGTTGGTATGCCTCACAGATTTGTGGTAAGATGGTTCCCAATGATAGTTCACAATAGTGAAACCTTGGAAAAAGAGTGAATCATGATTTCCCTTATGCTGGGTGTGAATATGTATGATTTCCTAAGGGCAATTCATATTGATGATACCTTCGAGTATTACCCATGATAAAAAATAAGTGGGAGGATTGTGCCTCCTTGGTTGAAAACCCTTAAATCTATGTTGCACGCATAGAATATCATATCTTTAAGAGTGGCCCTGTATGGGGGGGATGGTTTGATAAGACATCTTGCTCAAGGACTGATGGATTATATGGGAGCTTACTATATTTCACATACCATATAGCACCACCCTTTGCACTTGCACTGCATATTCTCTGTTGATATTATTGTGAGCATCAAGTGTATTACACACTTGATCTAATTTTCATATAGAATTAGGCATGTAGATACTATGATGTGGACATTGGATTTAATACCTAGTGAGTTTGGGAGAGAGCAATGCATTGTGTGATCTCTGTTGTTTAATATTTCACCACCGTATGCACAGATGTTATCCTTATCACATTATATTTATTATATGTTTTTTTCTCATAATATTGAGATATGAGTAAATACCTTGCCTTGAAGGATTACTCATCCGCGCTTTTCAGCTTATGTTTGTTGATTTACATTTTCAGGTCTTGGAGCTTGGTCACGAAGAGAGAGCCTGGGAATGGGTATAGAAACCTGGATTTAGTTGTAAAGTTGTACTAGAATTAGACCTCCCTGTAGACACTCCAATTTGCACCGATGTGCAGTTTCTCTGTTTTTGCAGCTCCTGGAAGGCTTGGCTTGAGAATTATCAATTCCAAATCACCCTCTGAATCTCACTCCTACTATGCGCTCAAATTCCTGGGAAATCTCAAAAACTCCTGAAAATGACCAAAATACCCCTAGTGGCATAACTTATTCAATTCCTTATCTGAAATTCATTTTCGACTCAAAATCTGAAATCTAAGCCACAAATGCTTTCAAACAAGTACCATATCGACCAGATTTGAGGTCTGAGACAAACATGACCATTTCGCCCCTGATAAGCTTTTTTGTCCAAATGGCATTTTTTTAGGTCAAAATAAAATTCTAATTTCAGATTTGATTTCTACGTGTCGAGAGCTTTAAAACGACTATGAATTCGCCCAATTCCGAGTTCGGATAGTCCGGGTCATTTTAGAAATTTTCGTAAAATTGTTTGCCACATGGCGAGTCTGGATGAGGTAGCATATTGTTGTTGTATCCGCGTGATGAAATTTTTTGCCACGTGTATGCACAAAAATATCTTAAATCCCAAACGAGGCTCTTAGGGTTCCCTTTAAAAAAAAAAAATTTTAAAAAACAAAAAAAGCTCTCTCCTGGACACGATTCTTCTTCCCCACAAAAAAAAAAAAACCAAAACCAAAAACCCTCATCTTCCGGCAACTCCGACGGCGGCACCTTTTTTTGATCCGGCGTCTTCGTTCCAATCTCCATCTGTCAGCTATCTCCGGCGACAATTTCACTTCCGGCGTCATCCCATCCGGCGGCCATCCTTCCGCTTCCGGTGGGCTCTCTCTTCTTCTTTCTTCTTTCTTCTTCTTCTCCCTCTTCTTCTTCTTCATTTCTTCTTCTTCTTCTTCTTCACCTGCGCTGCTGTATCAACTCACCTGCCTCCATTTCTATTCCAACTCAGCTTCTGCAACACCCATTGCAGCAACTCCAATTAACCCCCATCACCACCGTATCTTCTTCCCTTCGACCACCTGCAACTCAAGCCGCCTTCTCCCTCCATTCTCTCACCCTCTTTAGCCTTCCTCCAACCTCTGTTCTCAGTTACCAAAACCATCATCCTCTTTCAACCCCAAAACAGAACCCAATATCCCTGTTTCAATCCCACTGCAACTCCTCTCTTCTCTCAACCTCCATCCGCCCCTCAACCTCACTCCATTCATCACCGAAACCTAAACCTCCAAACCCGAACGATCCCTATTTCAGTCCTCAAAACAGCAATCGAACACCAACTCAGCAGCTTCCCTCAATCCAAAATCAACCTCCATCTCAGTCTATACATCCCTGTTCGCACCTCTTCAACCCCTCCAAATGCAAACCCAGAAAACTTGCATTTAACTTCATTCCCCTGTTCAGAACCCAGAAACGAAAATCCTCTTCCTCTTCTGGCCACGGCGACCACTGAGCTCCCTTCTCCGTTTCTCTGCTAATCAGAATACAGTTCACCATCTCTGCAGCAGCTCCTCCACCTTCGAACCCAACTCCAAACACCCCAGTACAGCATCCCTCTTACTCTGTTCTCTTTCTCCTTCAAACCACCTAACGAACCCCTCTTCTTCTCTCTGTTTTAGTTTATTCTTTTCTGCAACTCCAATCCACAAAACTAAACCATCAACCTCCATTTGCAGCACCCTTGTTCTCTTTCTTCCCCCCCCTATCTCCATCGTTGTTGCTGTTGCTGCTGCAACGGCAGCAGCAACATCCCCTCCATCGCAACCTTTTTTTTCTTCTTCCACCTCTCCTTTCTCCCGTATGCAGAATCCCCCTCAATCCTCCTCTCTCTTCTCTCCTCTGCTGCTGCACATCCGGCTGAGCCGAACCCAAAGTTCTCAATCCTCTTCTTTCTTTTCTGTTGTTGTACTCACAACAATAGCAGCATACCAGCAACCCAAACACTCCCCTCTTATCATCCCACCCCTTTTACCTTTCATCCAATTCAGCCCCATT
>JAUPMG010201136.1:0-11360 GCA_031762675.1 Pachysandra terminalis
AGCCATCACAGGATTCCTTTCCATGGCATACATGCACAATCAACTATAATCATCTCATTCAACACATATTATTTATTGTCCACATTCATTCTACAAGTTAATTGATCAGTTACTCAAGTCAAACGATTCTGGAAATCAGGTTTGGGTCTGTATTGGGTCTTCGGCAGAGGCATCGGTGGACCGAAGCCTGCCGAATAGCAACATTAGCCTATAAACTAGTCTCTGTCGGTGGAGTGGTCGGTGGACCGACCCTCTCTGTGTTTCTGGGTGGTCATCGGCAGAGGCATCAGTGGACCTATCAGTGGACCGAAGCCTAACTAATAGCAAATTTGGTCAATAAAATGGTCTCTATCGGCAGAGGCGTCAGTGGACTGACGTCTGCCGATCTGCGCGAGATCTGGGTTTTTCTTTTGCTCTCGGAATTCAATTTTAGGTAATCTAATAAAACCAAAACCACTTGTAAACACATCTAGACTTCTGAAAACATCTTTAAACAATATTAGAACATTCAAAACGCATCCAAACAATAACCTACCATTAAATCAAACGATAAAATCATATACTCATTATATTCAAAAACAAGGCATCGAATCAATCTTAATGACATTCCTACTTCATCAGATCAATAGTAAACATAAAATCAAGCATTAATAACTACCAGAATCCCAAAGGAATTATACATAAATTATCTTACTGCTTATGCTTGTTTGATCCTAGTGTTCCTCATCTCTTCTTCTTCTTCTTCTTCTTCTTCCTCTTCCAGCTGTTCCAGACACAGTCTCTCTTTCTTTTCCCTCTTTTCTCTAAGCAAAATATCTCTCCCTTTCCTTTGCTATGGACGATCCCAACCCATCTCCCTTTATAGCCAACTCCATCCTTCTTCCTTTCTAACTCTACACATCCCCTTTCCTATTCTCCCTCCAATTAGAAACTTCTCCCAATACCAATCCAATATAATTACTATTCTAATCTCTCATACTAAGTAGAAATCTTCTATAGGAGTATATTAATTAAATATGCTAATTCTAATTCCACCTTATGAATCACACGTGAACTTCCAATGTCTAGCAATTGCTATTTTAGTTGTACAACTTTAAACAACAAACTTGGTTAAGTAACCCCCCCCATAACTTTGAATTCCGCACCAAAACAAATAAATAACCTGCATAGAATATAATTAAATTCACACTTACCATATCGTAACATTAAACTTAGAAAACTTAGTGAAAGCCATTAAAATACTTCATACACAAAGAAAGTAAGCTTGTACTCCTAATTCAATCAAAAGTAAAGCTAGACTTGAATAATTACATTGGTTTAAAGGTTGGGGTAGAGAATTAAACCTCTTGCTCTTCTTCTTTTTCTTTTTCTTCTTCAAGCGATGAATCAACCTCCCAAGGCCTTGTGTTTATATAGGAACTTAGAAATTCTAGGATTAGAAACTATAGAACTCTTAATCTCTACCCTTAGATTAGTTATAGTTAGCTAGTTACTATTTACTACTTTATTTTGAATCCTTTCCAATTAGAGAGTGTTTCTACTTCTTTATTTTAAATCTCAGCCATCAATTGGAGATTGAAGGCTCCTACAACATCCTGGCCACTAATTACTGCAAGATCCTAGCCCTTGATTTCTATGTTGAGATTCCAACATGATCCTAGCCACATGTCATAACTTTAGAAGTCATGATTGTATGTGTTGTACCTAGTTTCTTATTGATACAACCCACCAATCAAAAGCAATCAAAATTCAAACATGACAGCTAATTACTAAAACTTTAAATTAACCCCTAATTTTATATTATTTACATATTTACTCTATTTTTTTTTTGTTTGGGTTATTACAAAAGGATCCCTTAGCAACCGAGATGAAGCTAGATTGGTTGATAACTCACTTAGATTCCATGTAGAAAGCACTAGAGCACTTCAGATGCTACCGAGAGTTGAAGTATTCATCTAGACTTGGAATCCTTATGAATCACCCTTCCCTTACTCTCGATCACTTGCGAGTAGTAGTGTCATTTCTCGTCGCTCATAGCCTATAGCACACGGAAAAGACTTGGGCAGTGCACCAGGAGTATTTTTCAGCTCATGCAAATCACTTGGTAAGTGCTCTTCACGTCTCTCTTCAACAACGTGAAGAGACGATGCTCTAGCTTGCTCTACGACCTTCGTCTTACTCTTTGGTATTGATATTCTTCTAATGGTGATCATTATGTAGGATACTTAGTCCCCAGTGGAGTTGCCAAAGTGTAGTAACTGGTTTTGTGAATAGTCACCAAGAGTAGTATTACTGGTGGATGGGAACCTAAATCACCAAGTGACTGTATCTCGTCTCTAAAAGAACTAAAGAGTAAGACTAAGTGACCGTTAGCACGGGTCGAGTAAGATTGGAAAATAATGGTTCAGGGTGTTAGATATTCTCCAACCCCTTTAATTGAGATTATGACTGAACCTTTTGCAGGCGGCCTACATACCCAAACAAGGATCAAGTCAGACGTAGTTCAAGGTCTGGGAATTTCGTCAGTGGTTCAAGGTCTGAGAATTTCGTCAGCGGTCTCCCCCTTTTGTGATTTCTAATCATCCTCTGTTTCAAGGAAAGTGAGCCGTAGAATTTTGGAGAAAGATAACGGAAGTTAAGTTCCGTTAAACCGTTTCTAATGGTGTCAAAATGCTAATATGAGGTAACATGCATTAATTACCCCAGTCGCTTTGGTTGACCAATCACGAGTCGCTTTGATGAATTACAGGTTTGCAATTGAAAACCGTGACAAGGCATGTCGTTCATGACATGTCAAGTGATTGGTGAGTCCCCCTGTATGTCACGCTCATGACGCCTTGATATGGGCGTTGGCGATCAATAGATATTCGTGGAAATGAAAGCTGTTTAACCTTAGCATCATCGATACTATCTAGTCTTGAGGCCATCGAGGCTATGAGTCTTAGCCCTTTTGACGTCCTCGAACCTTTGTACTTTTGAGACTGTATGACTTTCTATGCCGTCGAAGTTCCCTTTAGATGGAGGCATGTATCACCTTCCACGTTGTTGAGCATTGCTCTAGACGGAGGTATGTATCCCCTTTTACGTCGTTGAGCGTCGCTCTAGACGGAGGTAGTATTACCTTCTACGTCTTCGAGCATCGCTCTAGAAAGAGGTATTATCGCCTTCTACGTCTTTGAGCTTCGCTCTATACAGAGGCAGTATCACCTTCTACATCTTCGAGTATTGCTCTAGACAGAGGTAGTATTGCCTTCTACGTGTTTGAGCTTCGCACTAGTCGGAGGTAGTATTACCTTCTACGTCTTCGAGCATCGCTCTAGACAGAGGTAGTATCACCTTCTACGTCTTTGAGATTCACTCTAGACGGAGGTAGTATCACCTTCTACGTCTTCGAGCATTGCTCTAGACGAAGGTAGTATTGCCTACGACGTCATTGAGACTCTCTCTAGACGAAAGTATGTATTTCCTACGACGTCATTGAAGACGGAGGTACTATTGGTGGAGGTATGTATTGCCAACGAAAACATTGAGACTCTCTTTAGAAGGAGATATATATTGCTACGACGTCATTGAGACTCTCTCTAGACGGAGGTAGTATTGCCTACGACATCATTGAGATTGTCTCTAGACAGAGGTAGTATTGCCTACGACATCATTGAGACTCTCATTAGATGGAGGTATGTATTGCCTACGACATCATTGAGACTCTCTCTAGACGGAGGTATGTATTGGCATGCTGCCATGGAGTATCGGCGTCTTACATCTTCCAGGGTTGTCTCTCCCTTTAGGTGTAAATTCATATCGATGTGTCGACATCTTACATCGTCCAGGGGTGTTTCTCCTCTTAGGTGTAAATTCATATCGATGTGTTCACTGAAACACATCTCTTTGGTCTATGTAAGGCGCACCTTTAAGGTTGTCAATCTGAGGAGTTGTCCCATCACAGGTAGGTGCCCTCGGGTATGACTTGAGAGGATGTCCCAGCACAGGTGGGCGCTCTCAGAGTATAATAATTCCAAGAGGATGTCCCAACACAGGTTGCCGCTCTCAGATTATGATTAGAGACTTATCTCTTTACCTTCATCTTGCCGTAAGGGGTCTGACATCATGTCGTAGAGTACCTGTTGATATTAGCATCATTATATATTCATTGTGTAGTGTTTATCATCTTGTGATTTATGTAATAAGGGGTCATCATGGTAGCTCACTACCTTTTCCCTATATCTATGTCTCGGCTATACATTCCTTAAACCGATTCCCCAAACCGACCGGGGTTCTTTTTAGGAAGTACCCGAGGGTACTACCCATCAGTATCAGTGGGGACCTTACCACATGCGGTCATAGTCCTGACACATGGCGGTCTATTAGTGGGTTATATGCCCTTACCATTTATCATATCTACATATACATAGCTTCTTGTAGTTCTCACATCTAGTGGACAAACTAATCAAAGCCAAAAAATCAATAAAAGGAAACAAATACACCAATGTTTCCTATCCATACTAGAAAAGACTATAATAGGCATTATATGTTCCGTACTTTAGGATAACAAGAAATATCCCCAAAACTTCTTTTGTGTATTCCGCCCATATCAGCAATGAGGGAAATCCATCAGTTT
Source organism: Pachysandra terminalis (assembly GCA_031762675.1). NCBI lineage: Eukaryota > Viridiplantae > Streptophyta > Magnoliopsida > Buxales > Buxaceae > Pachysandra > Pachysandra terminalis. The sequence continues at coordinate 4,619 of JAUPMG010201136.1, forward strand.
TATAAATGCCTAACTCAGATCCCAAAATCCCATATTTAGTCAACCAACAAATCCAGCAATTAACTCAATCAGAGGATGAAGTACTTCTCATCACTTTGATTTGAGAATCTTTTGAGTTGATCATCTGCAGTAGGAGCAACACACCCCTAGCATAGCCAATCATTTTAATAAATAAACCGGTTAGCACCAATAGACCCATTATCGAATCACCAGAAAACTCCATTATGACAAATCAGTGCAACAAGTTTTTTCTGTTTATCAAGCGAGAGGTCTAGTTCTATCTTTTCCTTATAGCTCATTTAGAACCCACATCTAGTGGATTACTCAAATAAACCAGACTAGTCCAAAGAAGGGATCAAATTACTCATGCCAATATAAAATGACCAATGTAGCACTCAACCATTCCTTTCATAAACCTTATTGTGGTTATTGTTTTATTTTGGTTCCCTGGTAATATCCCTCGACACTCCTGCTATTTCCTGGTGCTCTTCTTAGGTCCTGTTCTTTGGCTGAGCATGTGTTATTACATTTGGATTTCATATGCTGGGTTGGTTGGTTTTTTGGTTAGCTTGGATTTGTTTGTTGGGTTGGTTGTTGTCCTTGTTAGGTTTTACTACTTTAACTTGGTTGATTCATGTTCTGTGTGCCACAATGTGGCTTATTATTCTTGATTGTAAATTCTACCGTATCATCCGTGTTATTAATGAGATTTCCTTCTCGCTTCTTGTTTACCCTTGTTGTTTTGTTTTGCAGCATTATAAAGCACAATGGCTAAAAAGAGGGCCAGGTTGAAAGACTCATCTCTAGATGCTAGTAGTTACCAACATAATAAGCCTTCAACATGTGGATTATATACAGGTAACTGTGTTGTACTACAGTATGTTTTTAATTAATTTCATGTTTAGGTATGTGTTCAATGGCCATTGTCTTATATTGTGTTTATCCAGCCAACAATTCTTGACAGAGCACACAAAAATTAAAAAGGGCTCAAGACTGGGAAATAAATTCTCTAATGTTAGTTCTGTATTCATCACAATTTTAGTTATTATATGAATAATTATTGAACATTATAAGAAATATGGTTTTTCTTGTTTGGTTAACACGCCATGAAAGTTTGCATTGGAAATATTTACCTGTTGAAGAGAAGGAGAAGTATGTTAAGATGGCTGCTAATGAGAACTAAGTCCATGTTGGAGTTGGTCCCACACGTGCCATTGCTAAGAAATATAAACAGGTTAGAGTGTTCTATTTTGTTTAATTTATTTTGTTTGTAAAGGTATGTTCCATTAGAATGAATAATTGTAAGAGTTTTGAACCCATTACAAGTCAAACATACTATCCAAGAGGGCACAAAAACCACACCCTCACTGAAAAACACCCAACAGTAACAATGACATCCACAGGGTATCACAGAAACAGGCTAGCAAGGATACCACCAAGCAATCACTACTCCCAGACCCAACAATTGCTCTTGGGTCATAAGCCAAATGGAAAATTGAGATAGGTTCAACAATTCTAGCCTAGTCACCACACCCTCACAGACCCTCACCAGTAACCTCACACTAGCACATAAACATGCTACAAACTCTTGTATTTCTCTCTTTCCAAAGATGATAAACAACACTAATAATTTTAGTATTCCTGATGTAGCTTTGTCTATATATTGCCTAATATTTGATTTCACTCTTGTTTAATTGTAGGGTGCTATATCTTTCAGATGCTCACCGAGCCGATTCGTTAAATTAATAGAAGATTTATATTTAAATGAGGTCCAAAGAGATCTGATACATAGCATAGAATTTGGTGGGCTGTTAAGCCTACAATGTGCTATGCTACATAGGTCGTTGTGCTTATGGTTGGTTAAGAGGGTAGATACAATAGAACAACACATCACCTTAGGATCAAACAAAGTAATTATGTTTGATCCTAGTGATGTTGAGTTTATCATGGGATTGTCGTCCTATGGTTTAGATGTCGACACATCGGGGGTGAGACTTTAGTTAGTAGACTTGTACAATAGTTTTGAAGTTAGGAATGATAGTATTAGTGTTACTTTTTTGGAGGAGAGATTGAAAACACCCTTATCAGATAAGGACTTCCAAAGATGTTTGGTTCGTTTTGCTATAGGTACTATTGTATGTCCATTGAATTCATTCGATGTTAGTTTAGATTTTCTTTGTTTGTTATTGGATGTAAAAAATTGGGAGTATAGTTGGGGTAAATGCTTGTTGGACAAACTCTTGGTCCACGTGAAAGAGTTCCAGAGGAAACAAAAGAAAGGAATCAGTGGTTGCCTACTGTTCTTACAAGTAATATTAGCTTATAATAAGAATTTGTTTCCCTTTAATTTACAAATATCTTTGTATTTTAATGCTTTTTTTTTGTGATACAGATGTTTGTATTATGATAGAGTCATTGTCGGAGGGTCCGTGCCAAACAATTTGATACCGTGCATGACATTCTGGATGGACGAGGTAGTTAGAAGTAGAGAGGAGGAGAAGTCTTTGGGAGGATATGGACGTGGTTGGGTAAGTTGTTCTTGTGCCAATGCTATATTGTGATGAGACCTTATGTTTTACAAATACCTTTATATGTATTCTAAATTGGAAAAATTGTAGGTCATTGCAAGGAAAAAAGGTGATCCCCATTCTAAAGATGCCATAGGAAATGTGGATCTAAATAGTATCGACCTCGGTGCATTCTTCAATGATGTCGATCCAATGAGTATTTCATGCATTTCATCTGAAACACCATTAGAGTTTTAGTTTTCATTTTTGTGATGTAAATCTTCTGAATTGGCTTTTCATTTGCCACTAGACTCTCTGATACTAGATTGATATGCCATAATTTGGTTCTCTCTGAGCATACTATAGATTGATTTTTATTTCAATGTGTGTGTCTAGGTGTTTGTGGGATTTTAGGTTTCTGTTTGGACCTCCTCTCCTACTTTTGATTGTAGAGTTTATCTGTTATGTTGTGTTGGTTTGACTCTTTGTCCTCCCCTTGTCTTCTGGATTTTTTGGCTACCATGGTTAACTCTCTTGGCCATTGCTAACCCGTTGTTATATGTGTGTCTGTCCTCCCCTGTGTGTGTGTGTGGTGTGTCTGTGTGTAGTCAAATGTGTATTTCAAGATTAAGGTGAAAATATTGACTTTTTATGCTACCATCTATCATATCTGGAGAGGAATAGCCGAAATTTCAAGAACAAATCCAAGAATGGAGAAATGATTTACTGTGCTATTGTTAGGGAAGTGAAGCTCAGGTTGTCCATGGCTGGTCTATGGATGGGGGACTCTAGTTCTTTTAGAGATTTCTGTAACAGTTGGAAGGGTACTAGGTACCAAATGTAATTCCTGGTTTTGTGACTGTGCAGGGGTGTGGATGTTCCTGATGTGTGTGAATGAGATTGGTGATGTTTGAGGGTGTGAGTATGTTTAGGGTTGATTACCTTGGTGAGAGGTGTTTTCTAGGTAAGGTTGGATTTGGTTTGCTTAGCTTGGAATCACTCTGACCACTTCTTTTGATGATGAAGTTGACTTTGGTTATCTTGATAAGGTGTTTCATGATCTCTATGTTACTGTGTCGCTTGTATTTCGTATTGATGTTGGTACTCTTTTCCTATTCCATACTATGTTGGGGAGGTTCTTTTAGTTCCCTTTACTGGTTTGGCGGTCTGGCTACAGATGATCTCATGTTCTGCTGATGAGATGAACCTGTTTTCTTGTTATGTTGTTGGGGAGTTACTGCATTTTATTGGGTGTTATTCCAGTTGTTGAAGGTTGCTGATGTGAGTGGAATAGGATTTTGCTGCTATTGTTTTGATGTTCTAATGTGGTAATACATTGACAAATGATATCGAGTGGCTGGGTTTTGCCTGTGTGGAAGTGTTATTGGTTCCCCAATGCTGGTTTGGTTGTCTTGCTACAACTGATCTCATGTCGTGTTATCTTGACAAGGATGTTGAGTTGTTGTTTCTGCTGGTGGTTTGGCAATCTTACAACAGATGAACTCAAATTTTATCCTTGGTATGGATGCTAGTTGGTGCTGAAATGGTGTTGGAATGGGGTTGGCTATTTGAAGGTATTTGAAGTGGTGGTTTTGTGTGGGGATGGCTATTCTTGAGATTTTCTTATTGGTCAGTTTGGTTATATCTTTTTCTTGCTTTGGATGAGGTGAGTATTAGTTTTGGCTAGGTTCATGTTGTGTACCACCATAGATGTGGTGTGTATTCTGAAAAATATTTTATATACTCTCACATAAATATAAGTTAACTTTTACCTTCCAAGAAAAAACAAACAAATGTGCCTTTCTTATGAATTATACCAAGAAACTGTTGTGCAGGTTGTGCAAGGTCATTTGTCGAACATTATGAAGTATACCATGAAAATCCAAACAGAATATGAGTCCCTGAAAACTTACATTGGAGGTAGGGGTATTTCTAAGCATTCGACCCATGAAGAAATGCACGAGTCACCGACAAATTCAAGATCTCTGTCCCCCTAAAAGTAATTTTTTAATGCATCTGATTTTCCTCCCTCCACCCCCAAAGGAGATGCATCTTGTGATGTCACACCATCACAGTAATGCAATACCTTTGTGGGTGATGACACTCCTGAAAATGCACCTTCTTTGGTTGTGGTCGTTCATCTAGAGAGCATCGTTGTACAAGCGGCGAAAGGTAAACGTAACAAACATCGTGCTCAAAAGATCCAGACACCCTTCTTAGTAGAACGACGATTCCCGGCATTGAAGAAAGAAAGGCATGTAGTAGTTGGGTATCTTAAAAAGAATGATGATCAATGGTAAGTCAAATTAGATCATACAACTTTATACTGACATATTAACTTTATATTAGATTTGAATACAACTTTAGTCCTGAATATACAACAACCATTTACTTACTTTCATGTACCTACAATTTCTCAAAAGATGTTTGTTAGACAAGTGTCATTGCATCTTCTGCAGGGAGAGATATCATGCTTATTGGGTGGTTTCATGATCAATAATGTTGTATGGTTTACGTTAATGAGTAATAAGTATTGTCTGTTAGTGTGATTTGCAAGAATTGACATTTATGTTTTCCTGTAACTACAAGTAGGTTGTGAAGGCATCAGGATTAAACTTCATAGATATGCAAAGAACAAGTAGAGGGTCAATCACTAATCACTACGTCCCTAATTATATTAGCGTAAGTGAGATTTTCTGTATATTTTTATATATTTATATATTACAGCATACAGTTGAATTTTATGTCATGTTTTTGTATATTTACAGGAACTCGTTGGACCAGCGGAGCTCAAGTGTTATTATGATGAGAATATATTGGGTTACAATTTACTTGGTTGTCGTCTAGTACGTAATTGTTTCACTGCTTTATATGGGTTACATTTTTCTTTTGTCGGTTAAGTAGATAACTTTATTAGAAAATCATTACGAATTACATTCTAGTTTGTCAATAATAAGTCTATGTTGTTTTTGTTCTCTAAACAGATCTTTGCACATGTTTGTTTGAGAAGCCATTGGTTTCTCCTTGTTCTTAACTTGGAAGCACAAAGGGTAGAGATTCTTGACTCTCTTAGACCATGATGGACACTAAGTCAAGCTAAATCCATCCAATCATTCGTTTGCCCAAATATTTTATTACTTCTTTTCTATTTGTTTATGTGTTCACAGTCATGACTTGTAATCTTCATTCTCTCCAAACAATCATGATGTAGGTCTATTGTTTCGATTGGATCTTACAACACGTGAACCTTGGAATATCGCTTGGCATTTCTCAATGGAAAGTGTCCAATGTTGATGTCCCACATCAAGATAACCCGTATGTATCAATATTTTTCTAGTGTTTGCACATTTGAGATATGTATTAATGATTTTAAAATGTTGATATAGGACTGCTTGCGGTGTCTTCATGATTAAATTTATGGAGTACTTGGAAAGAGATCGTCTGAGCAAGCAATTTTCATAGGATAGTATTATATCTTTTAAATCCTTAATGTTATTCATACTAGAATGTAAATTTTCACACTGAAGAAATATGTTTTCCTTTAATGTTACAGGAAAACATTCCACTTTTCGTGACAAGTTGATTGCTGACTTGGTGTTACAGCCCTCTAACTTAGAGCGGGATGTAATATTACAGAAGGCTTATATGTGCTAAGGATGGTGTGATTGTCCTTGTACTGATGCTGCTGCTTTCTCTTGGTGGGGTGCTCCTCTTCCCTTGGGTTACAAATTGAGTTTGTGTGTGCTACTGTTCTACTGGATTGCCTTTTTTGGTTTGGTTGGACTTGTACTTTGGTTGGCTTGTTGGGTCCACTTGTTCCCTGGTTAGTGTAATGTTGGTCATCTAGGTCTTCTATTGCTACTCCCCATGTACTTATACTACTGAGTTGCTGGATATGGCATCTATCTGTTGTGTTGTCTCTGGGATGTTTTTTGCTACTTTCTTTTGCTGCTGGTTTACTGGTTGTGGGCTTATTTGGATTTTGTGGATTTTTTGGGTTACTGATGTGGTTTTTTAGCCTATTTACTGGGTTGATTTTCTATTTGCCTACATTTGAGTTTAGTTGATTGTTGTCTTTGGACTTGTGGTGTCCTTTTGTACGTCTACGGGCCTATATTCTGCCAGAATGCTAGTCTTGAGTATTTTCTTCTGAGTTGCTTGTGCTCTCATTTTGGGTTGGTTATTGGCTACCTCTTGTATATTTTTAGTCTCTTTGAAACTTCTGACGATCATGT
>JAUPMG010201136.1:11370-23605 GCA_031762675.1 Pachysandra terminalis
CCCCCCCCCCCCCCCCCCCTTTTTTAATACAAACAATCTTTTAACTTCCCAAAAAAACATTTGCTAAAAGGACATCTAACTGTGCACAAAATACTTGTAATACATGCTAAAGGTACTTGTAATTGTGCACAATTGACTTGTAAAACATGCTGACAGACTTGTAAATGTGCATAATTGACTAGTAATAATGATGAAAAGAGTTATACGTGAAAAATCTGAATTGGGTTTATTGTAAACTTGGAAAGACCTAAGGTGCAATGCACGAGTCTCTCCAGACTTGTAATTGTACACAAGTCAAGTAATTTATTTATGGCCCTTTGACTTGTAATAGTTTAAACAAGTCTACAGGGCACAAGTCTGCATTGGATTTTGTTAGTACAAGATCCCACAACCATATTATGTTCAATGAATCCCTTTTTATTTCTCATTCATCTTCATCCTTACATAAGTTATACACAAGTCTCTCCAGACTTGTAACTGTTCACAAATGGCTTGTAATTATTCTGAAGTGAATTGTAGTCTATGCATAAATGACTTGTAACTATGCTTAAAAAACTTGTAATTCATGATGAAGAGACTTGTAACTGTGTTGAATTGACTGGTAATTGTGCTGAAAAGACTTGTAACTGTGCACAAAAAACTTGCAATCCATACGAAAGAGACTTGTAAAAGTGCACAAATGATTTGTAACTATGCTGGATTGACTTGTAACTGTGGTGAAAAGACTTTTAATACATGTTGAAGATACGTGTAACTGTGCTGAAAAGACTTGTAACTGTGCACAAAATACTTGCAATTCATACTAAAGAGACTTGTAAAAGTGCACAAATGACTTGTAACTATGCTGGATTGACTTGTAACTATGGTGAAAAGACTTGTAATACATGTTGAAGATACTTGTAACTGTGCTGAAGTGACTTGAAACTATGTTAAAAGGACTTGTAAATATGCACAAAATATTTGTAATTCATGATGAAAGTACTTGTCAATGTGCACAAATGAGTTGTAACTATGCTCAATTGGCTTGAAACTGTACGAAAATGACTTATAAATGTGCACAAAAGACTTGTAACTTGCACAAAGGACTTGTAACTGTGCTAAAAAGACTTGTAAGTTCATACTGAAGACTTATAACTGTGCATAAATGACCTATAACTATGCTGAAAAGACTTGTAAATGTACACAAAAGACTTGTAATTCATGAAGAAGATGCTTGTACGTGTGCATAAAGTAGTTGTAATTGTGTTGAAAAGACTTGTAATACATGTTGAAGATACCTGTAACTATGCTGAAATGACTTGTAACTGTACTGAAAAGACTTGTAACTCTGCACAAAACTCTTGTAATTATGCTGAAAAGAATTATAACTGTACTGAAAAGACTTGTAAATTCATACTGAAGACTTGTAACTATGCACAAAATGACCTTTAACTATGTTGGAAAGACTTGTAACTGTGCTGAAAGCACTTGTATATGTGCACAAAAGACTTGTAATCCATGATGAAGATACTTGCAAGTGTGTACAATTGAGTTGTAAATATGCTGAAAAGACTTATAATTGTGCTGAAAATACTTGTAATACATGCTGAAGATACTTGTAATTGTGCACAAAAGACTTGTAAGTGAAAAGGCATAGGGAGTTGTGTTCATTCAGGTAGATTTGTTATGGGTAGTAATTTTCACGTCCCAAAAATCCGAGATATCGATCTCCATGATCTCGAGGCACGACTCAACGAATCCAACCCATGGATCCGACCAAATTGACCCAATGAGCCAAAAACAAGCACAAAAGAATACAAAATGAGGAAGCTAATAATATAAATCAAACCAACATCCAAACAATTTTCATTACATCATAGGTCTAAACCAAAACTAGAAAATGAAAAAGCAAACCTAACACTTCAACTAAATGATTACATTCAAATTAGAACTAAATTATAAAGAAAAAAAAGACTAAACTAAGTCTAATATGCATCCACCATTCGGTTCCATCTCCTTAACTTGTAGATATACAACGCATAAAAAGGCGTGATATATGAGGCACAGTAAGTAACACACGCATAATCGATAATACATTAGAATACAACCACTTAGAACTCATAGAACCTGTACCTACTTAGTCATGCATGAGAAAACAGTAACCTAGCACATGCTAACGACGACAGCTACAAGACTCACCACGATACCACGACGTAAGATGTTTGTCGGCTGTTTGAAGTCGTTTAGACCCTCAAAACAGCCTCCAAAGTCAATTTACCCATTTAAGTAACTTTTGCTTAATTATTTCATTTAGGGTTCTTTTTAGCAGTTTAAGGTTTCTTTTGAGATAGGATTTTCTTATAAACAGGGAAGATATTGTAGAGATTTTATTATTTGATGATTTTATGAAATTGAATGGAGATACGTTTCTCGTTTATTCCTACTATTCTAAGGTTTTTGCCTTAAACCCTAGCAACTCTCGAAGGTTGCGTGTTATGTGGCCAGATTCATCAACCCTATTCTACTTCACCCTACATCAGTTGGTATCAGAGCTTGTGTCGATATGTCATCCCACAGACGTGGTGAGATGATCCTTTGGAAGATGTATAAGAGCGTGATGATGTAGCAACACTCACACGACAGATCGAGATCCTAACCTAGCAAATGGCCAGTAGGGGAGAATATGTTAATTCAAGGCATTGGGAATCTGGATTGAAGGTTGATATGCCCAATTTCCATGGTAGTTTGCAACCAGAAGATTTTCTGGATTAGATTGATACTGTAGAGGAGATTATGGATTTCAAAGAGGTTCCCGATGATAGACGGGTTCCTTTAGTGGCTACAAAATTCTGAGGACGTTCGTCTACATGATGGCAACAATTCAAACTTACTCGAATCAAACAGGATAAGGCCAAGATCAATTCGTGGGAGAAAATTAAGAACCAATTGTGACAATCTTTTATGCCCCATAACTACACGAGAGTTCTATATCAATGTTTGCAAAGCCTTAGCCAAGGGGAAAGCTTTTTGGACGATTACACCAATCACTTCCATCAATCTGTATCTCAAAATCACCTAGCCGAATCTCAAGAAAAACTCGCATCTAGGTATATTGGAGGTTTGCATCATCGATTCCAAGATACCCTGAATTTATTAGACGTACTTTCTATTTCTGAAGCACATGCCAGAGCTCTTCATCTTGAGAAATAGTTGGGTCAAAGGGGTGGTACTGTAGGAGTCTTTAACCCTACTTTTGCACCCAACAGTAGTGCAAATAGGCAGTAACGTACTGCCCACGGGTAGGGCTTTGACACAGCCATTCAACAACACCAATCTAGTCAATTGAACGGGACTAAAATGTTTCAAGTGTGGAGAACCAAGCCATCGAGTGTCTGAGTGCAGAAAAAGTGATAGAACTAGTAAAGGGTTGTTCGTGGAAGGTGAGGAATTTGACGAAGAACCAAAAGGTGTGGCTAAGCAAGATACTATGTTTGATGTACAGAACCCTCTAGAAGAGTATGTTCGGGGTGACAATGGATCGGTTCTGGTGACTCGTAGGATCTGTCTCACTCCAAAGGAGACAAAAGACGACATATGGCTTCATCACAAAAGATTTCCCTTCCCCTGTACCAATGGTAGTAAAGTTTGTCTACTCGTGATTGTTTCAGGCAGTTGTGAGAACATAGTGGCAAAAGATGTTTTCCAAACGATGAAGTTGGAGACTACACAACATCCCTATCCCTACAAGTTGTCTTGGCTTAAGAAAGGAAATGAGGTAAAATTTACAAAGCATTCTTTGATCAACTTTTATATTGACTTGAAATATTGGGATAACGTGTGGTGTGATATTGTAGCTATGGCTTCTTATCATCTTCTGTTGGGATGACCCGAGAAGTATGATTGAGATGTTACACATGAGGGCCAAAAATATATTTATAGCTTTACATGGGATAATACCCGAATCATACTCATATCCCAAAAATAGACTGTGCCTGAATCACCAGTGGGAAAAGGCTCCAATCTCTAATCTATGGGTGGATTTATGAGGGAGAAGGAAAAGATAAGGATGGTGTATATACTGGTTCGTATGGGGCAGATTGGTGGATCTGATCCAGAGCCTGTGAAACCATTACTTCATGAGTTTCAGTGTGCATTCCTTGAGAGCCTCCCAGATGAGTTATCACTTCTACAAGATATACAACATCAAATTGATCTAGTTTCGAGTTCCAACTTGCCTAACAGACCATACTATCGCATGAGTCCCAAGGCACATGAGGAGTTATGACACGAAGTATAGGAACTATTATAAAAGGGTCACATCCGTGAGAGTCTCAGCCCTTGTGTCGTACCTGCATTTCTCATGCCAAAGAACGATGGTAGTTGGCGTATGTACATAGGCAGTTGAGCCATAAATAAGATCACAGTTAAGTAAAGATTTTCGATTCCCCGACTGGATGACTTGTTATATTAGTTGGGCGATACTACTATTTTGAGTAAGATGGTTTGAAAAAGTAGATTCGAATACGTACTAGAGACGAGTGAAAGACTGCCTTTAAGATTCGTGAGGGGCTTACTAGTGGTTAGTAATGTCGTTCGGCTTGTCCCATGCTCCTCCTTCATGCAAGTCATGAACCAAGTGTTGATATCCTTTATTGGTACCTTTGTGGTGTTTTATTTTGATGATATTTTGGTTTATAGTGTTGATCCCAATCTGCCTATGCAACACCTTAGAGAGGTTCTTTCAGTTTTGCAAAGTGAGCAACTTTACGTGACTCTCAATAAGTGTTTGTTTATAATAGACACGATGTTATTTCTTGGATACATTGTTTTTAAGGATTGCATCTCCATGGATGTAACTAAGGTGGATGCAGTGAGAAAATGGCCAAAGCCGACTAATATCACGAGGTATGGAGTTTTCATTGTTCAGCATCTTTTTATAGGTGATTTATTCCCATTTCAGCTCCATCATGGCACTTATTACAAAATGTATGAAGGCTAGGAAATTTTTATGGTCAGAAGATGTAGAGCAAGCCTTTTCTGTGATAAAGGCCAAGTTAACATCAGCACCTGCTCTTGCTCTTCCTTACTTTAATAAGCCTTTTAAGCTTCATTGTGATGCTTCAAAGGTGGGCATTGAGGCTATTCTGAGCCAAGAAGGGAGGCTTGTTGCTTATTTTAGTGAGAAATTGAATGGTGCTAAGTTGAGATACATCACATATGATGTCGAATTCTATGCAGTCATACAAACCTTAAAGCATTGACATCATTACCTAATGCATGCAGAGTTTGTTATGTATTCTGATCATGATGCTTTGAAGCATATCAATAGTCAGGATAAGCTCTTTTCTTGACGGGTACACTTCGCCTCTAATTTGTAGTACACATTTGTTCTCTGATGTAAGCCTGACTTATAGAATCGCGTTGTTGATACTCTAAGTCGTAGAGACTCTTTACTCACTACCATGTCCACCTAAGAACTTGGTGTTGATTCTTTTTGTGAGTTATTGGCATCTGACCCCAATTTTGTGATTGTGTTGGATGAAGTGATAGCAGGACAGCGATCAGACTTTCTTCTCCATGATGGTTTCCTTTTAAATGGAATCAGTTGTGTGTACCTGATCCCAGTCTCCGGTTGAAAATTATCAAGCCATTGCATGATGAAGGACATAAGGAAGTGTATAAGTTCGTGAGAAATTTCCATATCTACCATATTGATAAGGGAAAGCAACTAATGTAGGGTCATATATGCCTCTTCCTATTCCAGGATAACCATGGTATGATGTGAGTAGAGATTTTGTCGTGGGACTTCCTCGTATACAAAGAGGTATGGACTTTGTCATTGTGGTTATTGATCATTTTTCAAGGATGACAGCCTTCATTGCTTGCAAGAAGACTACAAATGCAGTCCATGTGGCACATTTGTACTTTTGCAATGTTTATTGTCTTCATGGGCTTCCTCAATCCATTGTTTCTAATCGAGACACTTTATTTCTTTATAACGTTTCGAGGTGTTTGTAGATACTTACAAGTATAGGACTGGATTTTAGCAGTGCCTATCATCCTCACACCGATGGTCAAACAGAGATTGTTAATCGTTCATTGGGTGATTTACTACATACCTTGGTGGGGCCAATTTGAAGATGTGTGGTAAAAAATTGTACCAAGCGGAGTTTTCCTACAACCGTATTATCAATAGGAACACGGGTTTCAGTACTTTCACCATTGTATCCGGTTGTAATCCCAGATCACCGTGGGATTTACCTCTTGCATCAGATTTGAAACATCCAAGAAAGATGAAAATTTTATTACACACTTGCAGCGTATACATGAGGTTGTTCAGAACAATCTGCAGGAATCCAATGCCAAGTACAAGGTTGCACCTGACCCGAAACGACGCCATGTAGAGTTCGTTGTTGGTGATTATGTATGGGCGATCTTGACCAAGGATAGGTTTTCTATTGGAGAGTACAACAAGCTTTCTGCAAGGAAGATTGGACTGTTGGAGATTATTGAGAAGATCAATCCTAATGCTTATCGCCTGAAGCTACCAAGTTATATTCGTATGGCTAACGTGTTCAATGTGTAGAACCTTGTGCCATATTATGGGAATAGTTATGATGATGAGGCTAAATATTTGAGTACGAATTCTCTCCCACCTGGGGAGAATGATGTAGTAGAGGTGACCGCAGATGCTTACTTGGAAGCGCTGGATTGAAATAAGATGCACCGTGCGCACCGTGGCTTCAAACGGACATAACTTTAGGATCCAGTGTCGGAATTACGCTTATAATATCAATTCGAAAAGCTAACGATGACACCTACAAGATTCACCACTATACCAAGAAGTGAGATGCATGTCCACTGTTTGAAGTCGTTTAGGCACCCAAAACGGCCTCCAAAGTCAATTTACCCGTTTTAGTAACTTTTGCTTACTTATTGCATTCAGGGTTATTTTTAGCAGTTTAAGGATTCTTTTGAGATAGGATTTCCTCATAAATAGGGAAGATATTTTAGATATTTTATTATTAGATGATTTTATGAAATTGAATTGAGATTCCTTTGTCTTTTATTCTTACTGTTCTAAGGTTTTTCCCTTAAACCCTAGCAATTCTAGAAGTTTGTATTCCGTAACTGGATTCATCAACCATGTTCTACTTCACCCTACCTCAGTTGGTATCAGAGTGTGTCATTTTTTACCTCATAGAAGTGGTGGGCGAGATGATCCTTTGGAAGAAGTATAAGAGCGTGATGATGTAGCAAGAGTCACACGACAGAATGAGATCCCAACCCAACAGATGGCCACTTTGACCGCATGTCAAAACAGGGAGCGAGATATTGAATTCAAAAATCCTTTTGCAACAGTCAAACAAAGGAGGGGAGACTATTTTAATTCAAGGCATTGGGAATTTGGATTGAAGGTTGATATGCCCGATTTCCATGGCGGTTTGCAAGCGGAAGATTTTCTATATTAGATTAATACTTTTGTGGAGATTCTAGATTTTAAGGAGGTTCCCGATGACAGACGGGTTCCTTTAATGGCTACAAAATTCTTAGGACGTGCGTCTACTCTGTGGCAAAAATCCAAACTTACCCGAGCCAGAAAGGGTAATGCCAAGATCAATTCGTGGGAGAAGATTAAGAAGCATATGCGGCAAGCTTTTCTGACCCATAAGTATAGGAGATTTTTGTATCAACGTTTGTAGAACCTTCGCCAAAGAGTACAATCTGTGGACGATTACACCAATGACTACTATCGATTGGTGTCCCACAATAACCTAGTCGAATCTCATGAACAACTTGCATCTAGGTATATTGGAGGTTTGCGTCAACGATTCCAAGATACCCTGAATTTATTCGACCTATTTTCTGTTTCTAAAGCACATTCCAGAGGTTTTCATCTTGAGAAACAGATGGGTCGGAGGGTTGGTACTAAAGGAGTCCTTACTTTTGCACCCAACAGTAGGGCAACTGTGCAGATAGGTTGTAACGTACAACCCATGGGTAGGGCTTTGACACAACCAGTCAACAACAACAATCCAATCAATAGCACAAGACTAAAGTGTTTCAAGTGTGGAGAACCAAGCCATCGAGTGGCCAAGTGCAGAAAAAGTGATAGATCTAATAAAGGGTTGTTCATGAAAAGTGCGGAATTTGAAAAGGTACCAGAAGGCGAGGCTGAGCAAGATACTAAGAACCCTCTAGAATATTATGTTCGGGGTGATCAAGGGTTGATTCTAGTGATGGGTAGCATCTGTCTCACTCCAATAGAGATAAAAGGCGACAGATGACTTCGTCACAATATCTTTCACTCCACCTGTGCCATTGACATTAAAGTCTGTCTACTCGTGATTGTTTTGGGCAGTTGTGAGAACATAGTGGCAGAAGAAGTTATCCAAAAGCTGAAGTTGGAGACTACACAACATCCCTATCCCTACAAGTTGTCTTGGCTTAAGAAAGGCAATGAGGCAAAAGTTACAAAGCGTTGTTTGATTAAATTTTCTATTGGCTCGAAATATAGGGATAAAGTGTGTTGTGATATTGTTGCTGTGGATTCTTGTCATATTTTGTTGGGACGGCCCTGGAAGTAAGATTAGGATGTTACACATGAAGGCCAAAAAAATACTTATAGCATTATATGGGATAATACCCGAATCGTACTCATGTCCCAGAAAGAGACTGTGCCTGAATCACCAGTTGGGAAAGGCACCAATCTCTTGTCTATGGGTAGATTTATGAGGGAGATGGAATAGACGTGGATGATGTATGTACTGGTTGGTATAAAGGGAGATTGGTGGATCCGTTCCAGAGGCTATGAAACCATTACTTCATGAGTTTCAGTGTGCATTCCCCGAGAGCCTCCCAGATGAGTTACCATTTCTACGGGATATACAACATTAAATTGATCTAGGTCTGAGTCCCAACTTGCCTAACAGACCCCACTATCGCATGAGTCCCAAGGCACATAAGGAGTTACAACACCAAGTAGAGGAACTGTTATTAAAGGGTCACATCCGTGAGAGTCTTAACCCTTATGTCGTACATGCATTGCTTACGCCAAAGAACGATGCGAATCATAAATAAGATCACAGTTAAGTACAAATTCCTGATTCTTCAACTTGATGGTTTGTTAGATCAATTGGGTGGAGCTACTATTTTTAGTAAGCTGGACATGAAAAGTGGTTATCACCAGATTCGAATATGTCTTGGAGACGAGTGGAAGACTTCCTTTAAGACTCGTGAGGGGTTTTGCTAGTGGCTAGTAATGCTGTTTGGCTTGTCCCATGCTCTTAGCACCTTCATGCGAGTAATGAACCAAGTGTTAATATCCTTTATTGATACCTTTGTGGTGGTTTATTTTTATTTGTAGTACTGACCCCAATGTACATGTGCAACACCTTGGAGAGATTCTTTCAGTTTTGCAAAGGGAGTAACTTTATCTGGCTCTCAATAAGTGTTTGTTTATGATAGACACGGTGTTATTTCTTGGATACGTTGTTTCTAAGGATGGCATCTCCAACGATGATTCTAAGGTGGACGCAATGCGACAGTGGCCAAAGCTGACTAATATTCATGAGGTACGGAGTTTTCATTGTTTGGCATTTTTTATAGGCAATTAATTCCCATTGCAGCTCCATCATTGCACCTATTACAAAATGTATGAAGGCTGGGAAATTTTTATGGTCCGAAGATGTAGAGCAAGCCTTTTTTGCGATAATGGCCAAGTTAACATCAACACCTGTTCTTGCTCTTCCATACTTTAATAAGCCTTTTGAGCTTCATTGTGATGATTCAAATGTGGGCATTGAGGCTTTTCTGAGCCAAGAAGGGAGGCTTGTTCATTATTTGAATGAGAAATGAATGATGCTAAGTTGAGATACATCACATATGATGTCGAGTTCTATGCAGTCATACAAGCCTTAAAGCATTGATGTCATTACCTAATGCATGCAGAGTTTGTTATGTAATCTGATCATGATGCTTTGAAGCATATCAATAGTCAGGATAAGCTCTTTTATTGACATGTAGACTTGGCCTCTAATTTGTAGGAGTACACGTTTGTTCTCTGACATAAGCTTGACTTGCAGAATCGCGTTGTTTATACTCTAAGTCGTAGAGCCTCTTTACTCACTACCATGTGCACCCAAGAACTTGGTTTTGATTCTTTTCGTGAGTTATTGGCTTCTGAACCCTATTTTGTGATTGTGTTGGATGAAGTGATAGCAGGACAGCGATCAGACTTTCTTCTCCATGATGGTTTCCTTTTAAAGGGAATCAATTGTGTGTACCTAATCCTAGTCGTCCGTTGAAAATTATCAAGCCATTACCTGATGAAGGACATAGGGAAGTGTATAAGTTCATGAGAAATTGCCATAACTGCCATATCGATAAGGGCAAAGCAACTAATGTAAGGTTGTATATGCCTCTTCCTATTCCAGAACAGCCATGGTCTAATGTGAGTATGGACTTTGTAGTGGGACTTCCTTGTACACAAAGAGGTATGGACTTTGTCGTGGGACTTCAAGGATGGCAGACTTCATTGCTTGCAAGAAGACTACAAATGCAGTCCATGTGGCACAGTAGTACTTTTGTGAGGTTTATCGTCTTCATGGGCTTCCCCAATCCATTGTTTCTGATCGAGACACTTTATTTCTTTATAACGTTTCGAGGTGTTTGTGGATACTTACAAGTATAGGACTGGATTTTAGCAGTGCCTATAATCCTCAAACCGATTGTCAAATGGAGATTGTTAATCTTTCATTGGGTGATTTACTACGTTGCGTGGTGGGGGCTAATTTGAAGATGTGGGGTCAGAAATTTTACGAAGCGGAGTTTTCCTACAACCGTATTTTCAATAGGAGCACGGGTTTCAGTCATTTCATCATTGTATCCAGTTGTAATCCCAGATCACGGTTGGATTTACCTCTTGTATCAGATTTGAAACGTTAAAGTAAGAAGGATGAAAATTTTATTACACCCTTGCAGCGTATACACAAGGTTGTTCAGAAAAATATGCAGGCATGCAATGCCTAATACAAGGTTGTCGCTGACCCGAAACGACGCCATGTAGAGTTTGATGTTGGTGTTTATGTGTGGGTGATCTTGACCAAGGATAGGTTTTCTATTGGAGAGTACAACAAGCTTGCTGCAAGGAAGATTGGACCGCTGGAAATTATTGAGAAGATCAGCCTGAGGTTGCCAAGTTATATTCGTACGGCTAACGCGTTCAATGTGTAGCACCTTGTGCCATATTATGGGAATAGTTCTGTTAATGAGACCGCAAATTCGAAGGCAAATTCTTTCCCACCTGGGGAGAATGATGTAGTAGAGGTGACCGCAAATGCTTACTTAGAAGCACTGGAAATAAGATGCACCGTGCGCACTGTGGCTTCAAACGGGCCTAACTTTGGGCTCTGATGTCACAATTAGGCTAATAATACAAACTTGGAAAGCTAACGATGAACGATACAAGACTCACCGCTATATAATGACGTGAGATGTGTGTCAGCCATTTGAAGTCGTTCAAACTCTCAAAATGGCCTCCAAAGTCTTTTTCACCTGTTTTAGTAACTTTGGCTTACTTATTTCGTTTAAGGTTCTTTTTAGCAGTTTAGGGTTTCTTTTGAGATAGAATTTTCTAACAAATAGGGAAGAGATTGTAGATATTTGATTATTAGATGATTTTATAAAATTGAATTGAGAAGTTTTTCTCTTTTACTCTTACTGTTCTACGGTTTTTCCCTTAAACCCTAACAACTCTAGAAGGTTGTGTGTTCTATGACTGGATTCATCAATCCTGTTCTTCTTCATCCTACATCAGAGACCTACCCCTACAATCCGTCAAGAGCAATATGTTACAAAGACGATACGTACATGGAAAGATATTGCGTGCTTTAATCTGTGCTTGCTCACTCCCAAGTGCAGGAGTTCAAAGAAATATAATTCTCGGGAGTCCGAGGTCGAACCACAGAGAGCACGAAATTTGAGACAAAAGAGTGTTAAGAACAATTATAGTAGTGGAAAATTACTAGTAATTAAAAGAGAATAATTAACAGATAAATAAAAGTAAATAAAAAAGGTTTAAAATCAGTGGATGAAATGCGCGTGGATCGGGACAGTTCCTTGAACCGGTATGAAATTCATTGTAACTCTGACAGATTATATGCTAGATTGCTATTAAAACCTTTGATTCGGTTGAACTAAAATAATTTAGGAACACTTCGTAACCGTGGTTCACGACGTGGCTAGAATACTTTTA
>JAUPMG010201137.1:0-10004 GCA_031762675.1 Pachysandra terminalis
CATATACACACCGGAATCTTAAACGCTAAATGTTAATAAAATAAAATAATAACAAACCACAACACAAATAGCATATTAATTTATATAATCGCAAGTTCAATCATAACGTGGTCGTATTCGACCCGGCTGACATATATATATTTAAGGGAAAATATTCCAAAATTACAAAGATACCCTTCTCGGCATTTCGGGTTGTTACAAGGTCACCGAGATGTGCTTCGGTGCGCTGAAGGGGACACTAAAGAGGTCGCCGAAAATACAAGTGCTGGAAACGTCGCCGAATCTCAGGTGAGGTCCGCCGAGGAGGTTTCCAAAAGGGATCTCAGTGCGCCGAAGCCTACGCCGAAGATGTCGCTGAACCTGTAGAATGGACCAATTTTATTTAATAATAGTAGTGTACTTGTGTAGTGTAGAAAAAGTGAGTGACATGCCTGCCTATTGACTGTTGTGTGACTTTGTATTTGCAATTGTGTGTGAAATGATATTATAGATTAAGTAATATACTTTGTTGGATTGTGGAGTGTTCTATGTCTAATGTAAAATAATATGCATGATAAAACTATATGCCATACTTAATTCACCATGTACACTAACTCATGCAAAATGCATTGTAGTTAGACGCGCATGTATGATAATAGTACAATTCTTATCTCATACTGGACTAGCTAGGTGTAGAGTAATGATGTGAGTGACATAGATAGATGTATGTGCTGGTTTAGTTCCCAATACACCCTGTACACAAAAATGTATGCTTAGTAAGTGTGCACTATTACACTCCACTACTTCACTGCACAGCATAGACTCTAGACCCTAGTTTGTAAAAGAGTATAACCCTGTATTCCAAGATCTCAAGGTTGGGTCTTGTGATTGGACACAAGTGTGATGTGAATATCACATCTAGGGAGGGACCGGCTAGATTGAGTTGAGGGTGTAGCTAACCCAATAGACATTTTCTTAGCCCAAGGGTTCTGTGCCAATGACAAGAAAATATAAGAAAGGACCTATGTAGTTAGGTCAGCTAGTCATGTTTTCCTGAGCGATCCATAGGCTGCTGCAAGTCTCGGTCTACGGACCACTAATAAAAAATAAGTGGGGGGATTGTGCCTCCTAGGTTGAAAACTCTTAGAACTGCGCGATATCCGTAGAATAGCCCTATTTCCATGGACCGTGTATACAGGGGATGCATTCAGGTTGCTGGGACATCCTGGGGTGCATTCAAGTTGCTGGGACACCCCGAAATAGAGGCTGGATCAAGCTGAAACAAATTAGATTGACATTCTACCAGAGTTGCATTTGCACAACATATAGAGTTGTTTGTTAGCTCACCTTGGCGAGGTTCTGTAATTTAGGATGCACATCATGCATAATAAAATAGCTTACCTCATGCATTGTATTTTTTGACTATCCTTATGAATTGGAATCGAAAGAAATATAGACATAAAGAACTTCAGGACAAAATTATATATTCCTAAAATTATAGTACTTACAAGCTTATAGCTTATGCTTTCTAGCAATAATTTTTCAGGACCTATAGTAAAGACCATTGCTGAAGAGGAACCAGCAAAAGAAGAAGGACGATTTGAAGAAGAAGATGAGTTTTACTCCTTCGAATGACTCATTGTAATGTTTTGTTTAAACTCTGATGGTTTTTATTTTGGTCTCTTTTGTAGATACCTGTGTTGGTATCTATTGTAAATTATGATTTGGAACCTAGAACTGTTTCTTGTAATTTTCGCTGCATTTTTGTAATTAAGTATTACAATATCTATATAAATTTTTGGAATGATGATTTAAACTTTTAGCACTATAAATTGTTATTCAACTGCCACTCTCCTTACGAGGAAGTGAAGGTCATAATTCAGACTCCTCTGAACCTTAAGTGGTCTCATGAGTTTGGGTTGTGACATACTCTCAGTCCATACAGTAAGGAAATCATTAATATGCATGCTGTGAACCTCTTTTACAACAATCACCAAATGTGATCTAAAAAAACTTTCTAATATGCATGGAGTTTGTGTGGATTCCACATAGACTAATCCATCTTTGGGAAAGATGTCTTAATGGACCATCCCCTAAGATAAGATCCTTTCAATTAGTAATCGTAAATGTTGGTTCCTCATATTATCTCAATCTTGCTACCCAAGGATGCTCACCCAGATTCCATCCCCCAATATGGCAGAAGTAGAGGATTACTCTATGTGAGCAACATAGTTTCTAGGGGTTTCAACCAAGAGGACACAAGCGACTCACTTTATTTTTTATCATAGGAACGAATCCCAAGGCATCGCTCAGAACTTCCTAGGAGAACTACACACTATTGATCAACTATCAGAGCTCTCACACATGATTCTGATGTTAGGTCTTATCAATATGAAGAGCCCTCACTTATCATCTTTCCTCATGTCTCTTGGGATCTTCACCGAGAACGTATCCCACACCATGGGAGAAAACAACAATTGGTCTGTTGGGATGATCTTTCTCTCAACCCACATAAATCTAAGTCTCCTCACTTATTATGATTTCCAGATCATAATACTCTCATGAATTAATCAGGAGTCTCATAAGTAAGGACTCAGGATACAGGGTATTACTCATAGACCAAATCCATAGTCAAGAGCCAATGCAGTGCAGGTGAGTGAGTGCACATTAGCTAAGCATTCAATCTTTGGGTACAAGGTGTAATAACAACCAACAAACATGTAGATAATCTAATTCACTAGTAATAGGAATCACATTCTAGGTGACACGGATAGTGGGTCCACAAAGAGGAAAGTTATAAGAAAATTTAGGTGTTCCTATGGGATGCATCAGATGCATTCACTGTTATAAGTACATGATTCATCCCAATCCAATCTTCATATTCATCAACACATATAGTCCATGAGGAGGCACGTATAATAACGATCGCACTAAACTTATTAACACATCATACTAGATAAGATTACATTAATCCTAGGTTACGTGCAAGACACATTGGGGTTAACTGAAGAGCATACACCACACGTTTCCATGGATTGCCATATCAAATTCACTAACCAAATCATAGAGTGTGAACTACATTTTCAATCATACTAGAATGTATATCTCATCAATTCCAATCACAAATCATGCTATGTCTATCATCTAATAAACATCATAACATAAGGCTAAAACCTCAGGTTCGGCGAGGTGTTCGGCGCACCGAAGTCTACCTCGGCAACCTTCTCGGCGGACCGAACTGAGAATCGACAACAAAACTTGGGGACCAATATTCGGCAACTTCTTCGGCACCCTTTTCGGAGCACCGAAGCCAATTTTAGCACACCGAACCAATTTCGGCGGGGTGTTCAAGTTCGGCGACTAAATCGAGGGTGTGTTCATGCTCGGCAACCTATTCGGTGAACCGAACAGTCCACCTGTGGTCCAGAATGTGTTTGGCGACCCATTCAGTGAGCCGAGGAGGTCGCCGAACATCACGAACAGGCTAAAAACAAAGGGGTTTCCTCCCCAAATGGAAATAGAACTAAAGAGGAACAATACTAATGCATTTGTCACCCAAAATCCAACAATATTCATCCTAGGAACATGCTACTAAACCAACATATAGATCAAGGTTTTCAAACTAAACCATAAACATTCTAAAACATGTACTTACAATCTAAAATCAAATAATCTAACAAAAAATCATTCTCTAACATGAAAATAACTATATTTCTACAACTAAGCTTTCAATCCATTCATTAACTCTCAAATACATGCATGAACTTGAAAAATAAGGTAAATGCTTAGGAAATCTAATATAAATCTAACTATATTCAAGATATTATCCACTTACCTATACAAAGAATCCAAGAACAAAACCCTAGCAAGCAAATCTCTCTTTCTCCTTCTTCTCCCACCTTCAAGCTCCAAGCAAAAAAACCCCAAAATGAGAGAGAGATGGGATTCTCTTCTCTCCCACTCAATCCAAACCCTAGCCAAGTGTATAAATCCTAGCCCTTCAATTTACCCACTCAAATCTCAACCCTCCAAATATAACCACTCTAATCCTAGCCTTCGAACCCTAACCCCTCCAACCACTCAAACACAACTACTCTCACCTCTCCAACAATCCTCACCACACAACTCAAACAAGCAAGATTAAATCTAAGCCACATAAACTAGCACACTGGACCTAAACAACACAATCAACATGATGTTCAATTAAATCAAGGCCTCACATCACAACTTGATCTAGATGATCCAAGTACAAAGATCAAACATAGAAAGGGCCATGCAATAGTGCCTAGCACCAAGGCCAAACAAACACAACATGCAAGATCACATGGTCGGACCTAATACGATCGGTGATCCAACAAAAGGGAAGAATCATCACATGAAATAAAATACAAACATGCACAAATCGAAAGTCTAAAGCTCCTCCATTATTTTATTTCCTATTTAGTTATTAAATTTGGTTATCTGACTTACACTACTCTTAAGTCTATCTTGCTGGTCCAATCAGTTTTAATGACCTAGGGCTTTTAGTGTATTTTATTTGATTAAGGATTTACTATCTTACCCTGAGATCTCAAGTTAATATTTTTATGGATTATTCATGTTATTACATTCTACCCTCCTTAAAATATTTTCTTCCTCGAAATTCACCTATGTAACTGAAACAGTTGAGGATACTTTCCTTGAATATTATGAAAATGACGCTCTTGCCAAGTTCAGATTGTACCTTAAATAACTTCGTCTTGTTAATGTTGTTGTTGTTGTTGTGCCAGCTTCTGATTTTGATGGGAATTTGAGTTCGAGTACACGCTGTTGTTGTCCTTATGATGATATTTTCCATGGTACTTTGTAAACTGACAATCTTGTTGATGGTATCCATACCTTCCACAGTTGTAGCGCTTCATATTTGGGGTAAAGTGTGGGGCTTTTATTGATTCCTACGTCTTTCGTCTTTTTTGTAACTCAGCTTGGTAGATTCTGGATTTCCTTCCTTCTTCCGATCTCAAGCTCCACGAAATTCTCATATATCCTTCTCTACATTCCTTGCGCATTCCACAACCTCGTGATATTCTGTGAATTCTCTCGGAACCAGTTGGCTCCTGATAATAGGCCTCAGTCCACTCACAAACCGGAATGCTTTCTTCTCATCTTCGTCCACTGCATACTTGATAAACTGTGATAGCTCTGGGAATTTAGCTGCGTATTCCATCACTGACATGCTCCTTTTCTTGAGCTTCATGAACTCATGTTCCTTCTCTCTTCTGATTGTGTTGGGAAAATACTCAAGGTAAAAGACTTCCTTGAGTTCCATCCACGAGTTGACAGGGTTGATCTCTGGAATAGATTTCTACCGCCTTCGAGCCTCTCCATCAAGCATGTAAAATGCAAAGCGAATCATATATGGATCTTCTACTTCCATGACTTCAAATATATGCTCTATCGAGTCAATCTAGGCTTGGGCTACGACATGATCTGTTGTTCCCTTGAAGGCAGTCGGTCCTAACTTTGTGAAGTTCTCAATACCAGTGATATTCCTCTGCACACTATTATGGAGTTGAGCCCGCTATCGCTGCATCAAAGTGGCCATATCACCCGAAGCTTGACATATGCTGGCAAGTTGCGGATTGTCTACATCGTTCCACTCAGACGGATTCAAATCTGTACGTCGACCTCTGCTGCCAGCCATTGTACTACGCTCTAGGTACTTGTGAAAGAGAAGATAACATCCGCTTTTCCCATGAGCTAAAATCTCATGTCGTTGGTATTCAACATTCAACATTCAGCACACAGAAACTTATGAAATATCAGCACCTTGAAAACTTTTAAAATATCATCATATCAAAACTTATGGAATTGATTGAAAACAGAAGAATTAGGCTCTGATACCTCTTTTCTCATGAACCAAACCAGAAACCTCATTGGAGATCCCAAAATTTATATTCGTAACTCTCACCCCAAACAAAGCTTGGGAGTGGATAAGCAATATCTAGCCAAAAATGGCAAAATAAACGGATATTATGAAAGATATAAGTTATGAAATATTAAAGTTCTTAAAATAATATCCATTACAATCATCTTCAGACAAGCAGTAGAAATTAATAGGAGTCTAGTGTTTTCAAATCAACTCCTACTAAAAGTTTAGGTAAAAACCTTAAATAAAATCCTAGAGATGACTAACGTTTATAGGGGACAAACATCATAGTGTTATGGTTTATCTTGGAAATCATACTAAGAGATAAATAATAAGAATGAAGATGAACATTGAAATCCAAGTAATAAAAAATTGAAAGAAAGTAGATACAATACAAGTCCATATCCAATTAAAATCCCGATAAAACATTTATACAACCGAAAATTAAAATAAGAACATTACGACGCTATTACATTTCATCAAGGAACAACGAATATCTTCTTCATCTCCTTCCGGACTCCATCTTGATCTTCATCTAAAGGACCTGAAATGAGGTTGCTTAAAAAGCATGAGCTACACTAGCCAGTAAGTAAATAACTTCTAGAATATATAAGACTATCTTAGAAACCAGGCAATTCACGATACGCTCAGTCCATATAGTAAGGAAATCATTAATATGTGATGCATGTGCTTAATTATTTATTACGAATGCTTTGCACCTTTTTTACAACAATCACCAAATGTGATCTAAACAAACATTATAATATGCATGGAGTCTGTGGATTTCACATAGACTTATCCATCTTTGGGCAAGATGTCTAAATAGACCATCCCCCACAGATAAGATCCTTTCTGATTAGTAATCGTAAATGTTTGTCCTCATATGATCTCAATTGTGCGACCAAAGGATGGTCAAGATTCCATCTCCCAATATGGCAGAAGTAGCAGATTATTCTATGTTTGCAACATAGTTTCTAGGGGTTTCAACCTAGAGGACACAATCTTTGCTCATGTCTCTTGGGATCATCACCTAGGACGTATCCCGCACTATGGGAGAAAACAACAATTGGTCTATTGGGATGTTCAGTCCCTCATCCCACATAAATCGAAGTCTCCTCACTTATTATGATTTCCAGATCATAATACTCACATGAATTAATCAGGAGTCCCAAAAGTAAGGATTCAGGATACAAGGCATTACTCATAGATCAAATCCATGGTCAAGAGCCAATGCAGTGCATGTGAGCGAGTGCACATTAGCTAAACATTCAATCTTTGTGTACAAGGTGTAATAACAACTAACAAACATGTAGATCATCTAATTCACCGGTATTAGGAATCACATTCTAGGTGAGACAGATAGTGGGTCCTCAAAGAGGAAAATCATAAGATAATCAAGGAGCTCATAAAGGGTGCATCAAATGCATTCATAGTTATAAGTACATTATTCATCCCAATCCAATCTTCATAATCATCAACACATATACTCCATGAGGAGGCACGTATACTAACGATCGCACTGAACTAATTAAAACATCATAATTGATAAGATTACATTAATCCTAGGTTACGTGCAAGACACATTATTGTTAATTGAAGAACATACACCACACGTTTCCATGGATTTCCATACCAAATTCACAAACCAAATCATAGAGTGTGAACTACATTATCAATCATACTAGAATGCATATCTCATCAATTCCAATCACAAATCATGCTATTTGCATCATCTAACAAACATCATAACATAAGGCTAAAACCTCAGGTTCGGTGAGGTCTTCAGCGAGGTGGTCGGCACACCGAAGTCTGCCTCGGCGAGCTTCTTGGCGGACCGAACTGAGATTTGGCGACAAAGTAAGGGACCAATATTCGGCGACCTCTTCGGCGCACTGAAGACAATTTTGGCACACCGAACCAATTTCGGCGGGGTGTTCAAGTTGGATTATCAATTCGGGGGTGTGTTCATGCTCTGCGACTTGTTCGATGAGCCGAACAGTCCACCTGTGTCCCAGAATGTGTTCGGTAACCTGTTCGGTGAGCCGAGGAGGTCGCCGAACGTCGTGAACATGCTAAAATTAGGGGGGTTTTCTCCCCAAATGGAAATACAACTAAAGAGGAACAATACTCATGCATTTGTCACCAAAACTCCAACAACAATCATCCTAGAAACATGCTACTAAACCAACATTTAGATCAAGGTATTCAAACTAAACCATAAACATTAAAAATCATGTACATACAATCTAAACTCAAATACTCTAACAAAAAACCATTCTCTAACATGAAAATAACTATATTTCTACAACTAAGAATTCAATCCATTCATCAACTCTCAAATACATGGATGAACTTGAAAACTAAGGTGAATGCTTAGGAAATCTATGATAAATATAACTATATTCATGAAATTATCCACTTACCTACACAAGAAATCCAAGAACAAAAGCCTAGCAAACAAATCCCACTTTCTCCTTCTTCTCGCACCTTCAAGCTCCAAGCCAAAAAACCCCAAAGTGAGAGAGACATGAGATTCTATTCTCTCCCACTCAAACCAAACCCTAGCCAAGAGCCTAAATCCTAGCCCTTCAATTTACCCACTCTAGTTTCAACTCTCCATCTCACCCACTCAAATCTCAACCTCCAAATATAACCACTCTACTCCTAGCCTTCCAACCCTAACCACTCCAACCACTCAAACACAACTATTCTCATCTCTCCAACAATCCTCACCACACAACTCGAACAAACAAGATTAAATCTAAGACACAAACTAGCACACTATATCTAAACCACACAAAAAACACAATGCTCAATTAAATCATGGCCACACATCACAACTTGATCTAGATGATCCAAGTACAAAAATCAAACATAGAAAGGGCCACGCTATGGTGTGTTGCACCAAGGCCAAACAAACAAAACATGCACGATCGCATGGTCGGACCTAATCCGATCGACAATCCAACAAAGGGAAACAATCATCACATAATACAAAATACAACATGCACATAACGAAAGGCTAAAGCTGCAACATTATTTTATTTCCTATTTAATTATTAAATTAGGTTATCTGACTAACACTGCCAAAAAGTCTATCTGGCTGGTCTAGTTAGTTTTAATGACCTAGGGTTTTTAGTATATTTTATGTTATTAAGGATTTTAGGAGTTCTAATCTAAATTACTAAATGAAATTCAATTACCAATCTCATTAAATTACTATCGTACCCTAAGATCTCAAATTAATATTTTATAGATTATTTTGGTTATTACAGGTACACCGGAAAGGGTACCGACCAGCGACTAAATATAGGTTTAAAAGGGGCTTCAGCACCTACTGGTACAATGGTAAGGCTAACGAAGTACCCCATACATGTAATGCAGAGAATTGACCGTCGGTACCCGCCGGTACACCGTAAGGGGTAGTGACATAGGCTTTAATTTAGGTAAAATGGGGCCGTCGGAACCCAATGATACAACGACCAGGGTACCGAAGTTGCACCCAGATTGACACAGAGATTAATGGTTTGAGATTTTGAATAGGATTTGATGTGGGCTAGTACCATTGACCTTGTAATTGACTTTTTGGACTCAAGGTTGACCATAGACCTTTTCTTGTGGAGTTCCATAGTAGTTTGGTACCCATCAATCTGTAACGACCTCATCCCAGATCCGAGACTAATCAAGATTAGGAACCTAATTAGCGTAAGTAATTAGGTTTGACTTCTCAAGTGACCTAGGCTAATGACCTACCATGCCCTAACCTAATAACATCCGCCCGACTTGACAAGGTCTATCAAGTCAGGTCACGCACCTAACAGAACAATCGCAAATTAGGGGTTTAAGTATTAAATAAACCAATAAATGAATATTAAATTAATTTATCCAACTCGAAACTGTCGTCTCGACATTTTCAAAGAAAGCCCTCTATTAGAACCTACATTCATGGTCAATCGAAAAATATATGACCCTAAGTCCCGTTTTGCCCCTGTCTCAGCGAAATATTACAAGTTTACCAAACCCTTTCTATAAATAGAACACTTAACAGATTTTAACCTAAAATCTGAAATTTCTCTTGCTCTCTTCTCTCTCATGGTGCCATTAGTGCTTGGATGAT
>JAUPMG010201169.1:0-10003 GCA_031762675.1 Pachysandra terminalis
TCCAAAACAAATATTGGAAGATCTCTAAACTTTAGAAACAGAACACCACGGTTTTAAGGAATGGAATTTATGAAAACTAGCTTTCCAATAACAGATTAGCTTTGCCGAAACAAATAATGCCAAAACATAGAACCATGACAGCATGAGTTCTAACACCTCCTCTTCATGATTAACTTCCTCTGTTTGATGTTCTCAACATTTTCTTCGTTCCAAAATTAACGGAAATTGTAGCGAAATCTAATGAATGTGAAGGAATTAGTGTCCTGCATTGGTATGAATTATGCAAATCTTAACTGAAACAACATTGCAATTCATCTTCATTTCTATAAGCAATCTAAGAAAGTAAGGGCTTAGAAGAGGCAAAGCACAATCATTGATATCTTCTGGTTGGTTAAGAATTCAAATGTGGCTTATGCATATTATAAATCTGTGCTTTTGGCTCCTTATTAAGGTGTGAGCTTTAATGCTAGTTTGGCCAAATTTCACATGCCTTAGAGGGATTCAGTTGTGAAATTAGACTTCTCATATGTTATGAGACAAGATAAAGGAAAAGTAACTAGGTTAAGATGGTTTGGGCATGTAAAGCGAAGGCTTAGAGAAGCAGTTGTGAAAAGGTTTGAGAGAGAAATCATTGAAAGTTCTTAAAGGGGGAGAGTAAGAACCAAAATAACTTAGATGGAGTTAATCAAAAAGGATTTGCATACTCGTAATTTAACTAAAGATAAAGGTTTTGACAGATTGGGATGGAGGGACAAGATTCTTGTTCCCGACCCCAACTAGCTGGGATAAGGCATATAATGATGATGATGATATGTTATGAAATATGAATTTTACTGTTATATGGTTAACATGAAGGCACATGTGGACATTTTTTTCACTTTTTACTACATACAAGAGGAGGGTTTAGGGAATTCACATCCTTATATGTTGTGATATCTTTCTATGAGAATATGACAGCCTAAATTATGGCATCTAAAACATTCTCTTATCCACTAGGACACAGTGATTCTGTGTTTTTTTTTTTCTTTCTCGTAATTAAGGGTAACTAGGTATAAATGGTCTATACAGGTGGGGTTCCTAAATTGTTTGTAATGCTACGTGCCTTGGGCATCTGTATTAGAAATTCAATCATGTTGCTACATTTGATTGGTGAATATTTGATGCTAGACTGAATTAAAAATGCTGCCATGCCCATTGGTTATCTGAGTTAATTATAATATCTATGCAGATGTACTAGTTAACAATTTTTCTTCATTATAATCCTTGTGCAAGAACAGGCATACTCGTAATATATCAGGAAGGTTCTCATGGATCTCCAAATGAGTTTATTTTCTCTTTCCTTTTTTCTGTGATTAGTAAAAACAGAACTAGTAAAATTAGGGCAAATGTGTACAAATAAAAAAAAAAAAAATATTAAGCAGCCGCACCTATGAATTTGAAATCGTTTTAAGTCTAATGAAAGTGAGAAATAACATATTGAACATCTTCAAATTGCAATAACCACTTCTCGTAGAAAGTTAGTGAATGGGATTAACAGTAACTTATTTTTGCTTCTTCCATATATCAAGGAGGTGAAATCTTTTGAGGCATATGTTACTGAAGATATGGTTTTGATAAAGCATTTTGTTGATATTGGCATTAATTCTACCTATTTCAATCTGTACAAAATTGACATTTTATCAATTGTTTTTTCCTGATAGTCTTTTTAATCCATTTTAAGTTCAAGGAGCCGTTGGGGATGCCATATAACAGACGACGGTTTGTACAAAATATCTTCTGCAAAGTGTATCAGCAACCTAACATCAATGTCCCTGTGGGGTATGGTAGGGATTACTGACAAAGGTGTAATTCAGCTGGTATGTGACCCTTCTCATATTAAGACAAACAGTTTGAATTACATTTAATACATCAGATTTCAGAGTTGTTATCTTATCTGTAAAAAAATTATAAATGTTTTTCCCCTTTTTCTTGGACACAAACAAGTAAAATTATTCTGAATCCTTGGAGATTTTGTTTGAACCTTGAATATTGTCCCGACTTCCAGATGAAAATACGCTTTCAACCCGCTGAATTTTAGCTTTCGTTGTACTAAAAATTCATGTCTGAGAAAGGAGAAGGGAAAAAGAAAATGGAGCAATTTCCTACTTATATATATGGACAAAGAACCTGTTTTTCACCAATGTATCAGAGTTTGACTATATAATATTTCGTGCAGTATGAAATCTATATATATATATATATATATATATATATATTTTTAATCAGTAATGAAATGCTAGAAAGTATGGAAAATTCTGGTTATAATTGATAAGTTGTTTATATGCCTTCTGAAAAAAGAATACAATTGGCATTGGAACGATAAGCTTTACGGCTAATTAATATTAGAAATTAGCAGAAAATTTATGAGGTATTGAATGATGGAAGAAAGAAATATATTGAAGCATTAGGAAACATTTTATTTTTTGATGAATAACATTACTGAAAAACTGTTCAAATTTCTGATATTATTTGCTAAAGCGAATCGAGGAGTCTGCCAAATCAAATGCTTAAGCAGCATGCTCACGATAAGTTACCCTTTCAATATATGTCATAGTATATAGTATATAAAATAATAACGGAAATGCATTTTCCAGTTATAGTAAGTAATTATTGGAAATGCAATACGGGTAACTTAATCAGACACATTTTTATTTTAGAGTGAATCAATGTAATTGGTTGAGAGGGATTATGTTTGTATAAATTCCTTTGTGTTCCTTGGATTTTTCATATTTTATAAGGATGATTTGAATATACAATGAGAGTTCCTTACATGTTTTCGTGCATAATTAGCTTTCCATTAGTTTATAAAGTATATATGTAAATCTTTCCAACAAGTATATATATGGGTATGCATTTCTAGTTTTTGGTCTTTTATCTTGCCATCATTTTGCTTCTGGCTTCTAAGATTTTGATACATTGTTACTCTAAAAAGGTGATTTCCCCTGTTATTGTAATCTTGAAAATCCGTCTTTCTTCCTAACATAGATCTTAGGTGCATTGGATAAGCTTTCTGACTTTACTAGAATGCTCTTTCTTAATGTTTCAGTACTGAATTGTTTTGGGCAGGTTTCAAGAGCTACTTCCTTGCAACACCTGAATATTGGTGGTACATTTGTTACCGATGACTCTTTATTTTCAATTGCAGATAGCTGCCCTTATTTGAAGGTGAAGAAAACTAATGGGATCGTGTGGATTTCTTACCTCATGAGATGATGAAATCCGTAACGATATTTTAGCTGATAAACTAGTTTAGTAATGCTATCATTATAATGAGTTTGGTTAACCATCTGCTCAAGTTCCTAAGATTTTGTTATTTTTTCGCAGACCATTGTCCTTTGGAGTTGTCGTCATGTAACCGAGAGAGGACTCATGGCCCTTGTGAATAAATGTCAAAAACTCGAGTCGATCAACGTTTGGGGGATGAGAGTTCCCATGAACTGCTTCATTGGCTTGCTTGCAATCAGTCCTGCTCTCCAGATAAAGCCCGGAGGAATGCATCTTGGCGAATTTCTACATGGTCCATCCTATAGGGTGCCAACCTTCTAATTGCTTTTTTGATCACTCTACATGAATTGTTTCTCTTGCATAAATCCATCATTGTGAGCATAATATTGAACATTATGATTGGATTGGAAAATAACATTTGTGGTTATCTTCTGACTAAATCAATGGAAATTAATTCAAATGTTCAGATTGTGGTAGATATATAATTTGTGGTAGACCGTGTCGTGCCCATTGTTAGCAAAACGCCGTTTACAACGGCGGTTTTTTTTTGAAAAAAATGTATTTTATTGCATAAACGCTTAAAACTCCGTTTAAAACGTTTTGTAAGCAAAAAAATGCGTTTTTTTTTTAAATACCGTTTAAAACGCGTTTTTTTGGTCAGTGTTTAAAGTTGACCAAAAAAAAAAAAGTTGTCCGTTTGAAGTTCCAATGACAAATGTGTGCTAGCCGACACTTTATTTTTATGTTAAAGGGTTTTATAACAAGTTTCAACAAAAAAAAATGTATTGTTTAATTATTAATACTTATATATATATATTGACGTTTTTTTGAACTAATTTTTTTGAACAACATATGTATTAAATACGAATTATTTATTAAACATATTTTTTACGTTTCCATTTATTTGACTACGTTTTTTAAAATTAAAACCGTATTAAACTCGTATTTTTCCAGTTCCATTTTTTTGACGTTTCACGTTTTGCTAACAATACCGTGCCTAATTTTGCGGGCCCTAAGCCCGGCCCGACATGATTATTATCATATCTGGTCTGATTTTGTGCTTTGCCTATAAATTGAGCAAAAAATGAATCATGCTTGTGCTGGGATTTGTCGTGCCGTGCTGTGGGCCCTGACCCCCTTAGCTAAGTGAATGAGCTGGTATTGTACATGTTCCTTGCCTTTGTTCCTCAAGCCCACATTATATAATGGCATATTTGTAATTCCTGTGAACGATTGAGGTATTTTCATTCGTCTCCTCAAAACCCTAAGCATAAGTATAAATACACAGCAGGAATTACGATAATTCGTGCTATTTCCTTCTGTGCAAATTTTCGCGCACTAAATCTCATCTTCTAGGGTTTTGTTCGCCGAGGAAAGGAGAAGGCAGACAATCATGGCGACGGCCGTAGAATCGGTTCAATGTTTCGGACGCAAGAAGACTGCGGTTGCGGTGACCCACTGCAAGCGTGGTCGGGGCCTCATCAAGATCAATGGCAAACCCATTGAGCTGATCGAGCCAGAGATCCTCCGTTACAAGGCATTTGAGCCGATTCTCCTGCTCGGCCGTCAACGCTTCGCCGGCGTCGATATGAGGATTAGGGTTCGTGGAGGCGGTCACACTTCACAGATCTATGCGATCCGCCAAAGCATCGCGAAGGCACTTGTTGCTTACTACCAGAAGTACGTGGATGAGCAGTCGAAGAAGGAGATCAAGGATATCCTTATTAGGTATGATCGAACTCTCCTAGTCGCGGATCCAAGGCGCTGCGAGCCCAAGAAGTTCGGTGGTCGTGGAGCTCGTTCTCGTTTCCAGAAGTCATACCGTTAGAAGAAGAACAAAGAGGAACGGACGACGAAGAGGTTTTTCCTCTTCTTTTTTTTCCGCTTATGTTTTGTTATTGCAGAATTACCTATTGTTTTCGGCATTTTGAGGTAATTTTGAGTACTTTATAGCTCGGATAGAGAGTAAGTTATTTCTTGGTGTAGATCATGTTATGCAAATTTTAAGTCGGTTTTGATTCAATATTTTTGTTTCGTTTGCACACTTGGGATTGTTTATCTTCAAGGTAGGCTGGTTGAATAGAGCTTTTTGTTTTCAGTAATTTGGGTGTTGTTCGTAGTGCATGGAATACATTAGTTTTAAGTGATTGGTGCACATTGGTGAAATCTGAAATACAGTTTTTTGGTGTTAGGTTACTGTGTTCTGGTATCATTCATATACATCTGGTAATGTTTAGGTTATATATGCTCATCGGACCAACCTAGTAGTTACCAGTTGCTGGTGGCTTTTTCACTCAGAGGATTTTCTAGTTTTATAAGTGTTCTTGAACTAGATGGATTTTGAATCAAGCATATTTTATATCCATTTCATAGTTCTTTTATATCCATTTCATAGTTCTTTCAATGCTGAAGATACAGTGACAGACATCTTCTAGATTAAACAGATTCCCAATTGGCATGATAGAATTTTTATTTTTTGCTTTGTTTCGTTCTCTTCTTTTTGCAATAGTTTTAGGAACTCGCATTGTGAGAATCCGTAGAAGTGCATAAATTAGTTTTGGACGAACTGAGATCATTTATGGGTGAAAATTTCTTTAGTAGGTAAAGCTTGAGAAGTGAAATTGATTAAGGATTCAGTTATTTGAAATGATCAAATAGAAGGAAAGAAAAGATATTACATGCTGGGGGGAGGGTGGTTGGAGTTGTTTCGATGCAACTATAACTGATAAGTTATTGTCATAGTCGGTATGGAGGTTGGATAGTTTATAATCTAATGTTAAATAGATACTGAAAGTTTCTGGGTTATGAAGGTTCTTGATTTGGCTATGAAAATATGTTTAGTATCATTTCTAACTCATGCATCTTAGTCCTTGCTGAAGTGTTGGTAACTTGGTATTGAATGTACTTTTGAGGGCCCTGCCATTATGCCATTATATCGGAGAAACTTGAATTGTAGATTCTGGTTATGCCTCTGGACCAGTGTTCTGAAATCATGCAATTCACATTAGATGCATGGACTTTAATTTAGATTCCAATTTGAGTCATGTGATTCAATTGCATGCAAGCCACACAAAACTTCTCCAACCTGATTGTTTCTTTCTTTTGGATTGAAAAATTAAAATAATCCAGTCTTTAAGAGATTCAAGTATGATCAATTCCACTTCCACTTAAAAGCATATTCATTCAATTTTTGGGGCCTGTTTTGTAAAATATTGCAAAAAAGCTTGCTACATGGGAGAGATCCTTTAGAGATAAACTTACTTTTACTAGAGTGCTCTGCAGATTTTGGATCTAAAAGGCGGCACCTTCTTGTCCAAGTTCATTCTCTAGCTACAATGTCTTCTTTGTTTGATTTCGTTTTTCATTTCCCTTTTAAACAATTTCGAGGGTTCCTTTAGAGGGAAAGTAAGTTTGTGGATTTGGCTCATGTTTTGGAGATTGACTTGTTGCTTATTAGATTGAATGATGCTTGTGAATGTTTGGTAGTTGCTTTGTCATTGTTGCTTTAGGGGCATTGTGATGACTGACATATGGGCTATATATAATGCTAAATTATGTCTTGTGGGCTTATATGCTTAGGGTCATTTTTTTACCTACTAAAAAAATTGAAAAACCATCATACTACAGGGTTTTTAAACATAAGAACAACATACTTCAAAAATTTATAGTATTTTAACTAGAATAGATATGGACCTAAGAGTAATTTTGTTACAACTCCATTTGAGTCTGGTTTCTAACGAACCTAGTATCATGTGAGAGATCTTTGCAAAAGTTTTAGTAGACAAAGGTCATGTGAAGACACAAAACATAATATGTCGATTATAATCTAAAAATAAAGACAATAAAATAAATACATTAGTGGCATAATTACTCATAACCAAATGTGCTAAAAATCTCTAGAGCATAGATGAGATTAATTAATCTCTAAGTAATTCATTAACATCCTAATAAAATATAGTAGTTAATCAAAGAAAGAACAAAATGAGCAATTGAATTAACCCATGGTCGACTAGAATTTCTGTCTATAATGGGGCTTATATAACATGAAGGTCACTTGTAAAAAAACTTTTACAACCACATGACTCAAAATACTAACCTGAAGAATGTCCATTAAAATGACACCAATATTTTCACGTGGCACTATCCTTCTAATTAACGGCCCATAACATTTTCATTTATATAAAAGACAAATAATAATTCTTTCTCATCATTTTAGATTTGTTTTTCAATTGCACAAACAACGTTAGCTACATTATCTTACATTGGTTGATAAATTTAGAAATGTGAATTATCTGAAAGACTGATAACAATATCAACAAACTATCTTTTCGCTATCTATTAGTTAAACCCTCATCAAACTAGCATATGCAAAAGCTTTATTAGATTCCAGATTTCATCTAATGCTCTTCAAAATAAAAAAATGGCTTCTACAAACGTATCTAAAAGCTATTCATAACTCCAAAACTCACCAAACTACACTTTTATATAGATCTAGCTTATAGAATTCCTTAATGTCTACATTCGGGGCTTATAATACACTAGAAGATAAATGAGAACTAGCATACTTCCGAGTCAAATTTTGTCTTCTGCTAATAACTTGTAGTTGGACAAGAATTTAATGTAGTCATGCAAACTATTTTAAGGAGATACCAAGCAAGAAATATATATATTTTGACCTTGATATCTCCTCAGAAAACATGCCATCAAACTTTTTTTTTTTTTCTGTATCTCCTTAATATAGTTTGCATGACTAGATCAAATTCTTGTCCAGTTGTAAGCTATTAGTAGAATGAAGGATTGGCTCATAAGTATGTTATTTACATTTATCTTCTTGTGTATTATAATCCCCGAATGCACTCATTATAGAATTATATAAGCTAGATCCATGTGGAAGCCATTTTTGTTTTGGAGAGAGCATTAGATGAAATTTGAAATTTGATAGAGCTTTTGTATTTTTTAGTCTGATGAGGATATAACTTATAGATGATGGAAAAAATAGTTTATTGATATTGTTATCAAACTTTTAGGTGAGTTGAATTTTTAAATTTGTCAGCCAATGTAAGATAATGTGACTGAAGATGTTTGTGCAGTTGAAAAATAAATTTAGAATGATGGAGAAAAATAATTATTTTAGGCTTTTATGTGAAGAGAATGTTATGGACCGTTAATTACAAGGATGAGAATATTGGTGACATTTTAATGGGCATATTCTTAGCTTTGTATTTTGAGTCTTGGTAATCTTCATGTTATCTAAGCACCATGGTAAACTGAAATTTCCATCGATCCATGGGTTAATTGAATTGTTCATTTTGTTTTTTGTTTGGTTAACTACTATATTTTATTAGAATGTTAATAAATTATTTAGAGATTAATTAATCTCCTCTTAATGCTATGGAGATTTTTAGCATGGTTAGGAGTAATTAAGTCAACTAATTTATTTTCAGATTATAATCGGCATATTATGTATTGTCTCCTCACATGACTTTTGTCTACTAAAAAAGGTTCATTAGAAACCAAACTCAAATGTAATTTTAATAGGGTTTTTTAACGTAAAGTATATGCACAAGTTGAGATTGAGGGTTTAGTGACTTGAAAAAAGTTGAGATTGAGGGTTTAGTGAGTTGAAAAAGTTTGTAAGGTCTGACCTTACTTTTTAAGATTCAGTGATTTTTTTTAAAATTAGAGATTGGATTGCCCAAAATATCCTTTCCCTGCACACCAAGACAAGTTTTGAAAATAGTAGTTTGCAACCATCTTCTTCCCCATCAGTTTCACCCCTTTCATCCTCTCTCGTTGATCGAGAATTTTGGAAGACACAGGCATGGAAATGAAGCTCCTCAGCCATCTCGGACAGTGTCAGCACTGTCTAATTCATTCCTATTGTGAGATCCTGCAACTAAATCCGCACTGGCCTGCATTGCTCACAAAATTGGGAGAAAACGCTAGTATGGCTCCGGATCTATTGGGGAGACTAGAGCTTAATCCAAAAGAATCCAACTTTTAGAGGAACAGACCCAAAGATTTGATGATCATAAGAGGTGGATTTTAATGTAGGTATGGAAGAAACCCTAACACAGAGAGAAGACAGGCATGGAAATGAAACTCCTCATCCATCTCGGACAGTGTCGACGAGGTGTGAAGCTTCCTTCGTTTCTGAGAGCCCACCGAAAGTCCCCAGAGCTTGTGGTCTCTCTTATTAATGATATTATTATGGTAAACTCCACTTACACCCTCTCACCTTTCTGTCAGAAGCACTTACACCCCTCACCTTTCTGAAATGCTACTTACACCCCCTGAGATTTGCATTGTAATGCAAAGATACCCCTTATGTTAACTTTTTATTTAAATATTAATAAAAGTGTTGATGTCATTCAAATTTTCTACTATATTATCCTTATCTAAAACCATAAAATACATTTATACCCTTTTGTTTTTTTTAGTCATTTATATTCACCACCCCACCACCACCACCACCTAAGTGTGCAAGGGATGCACATTTGGTGGTGGTGGTGGTGGCAGTGGGGTGGTGGTCATGGTGGTGAGGATGGTGGAGTGGTGGGGGTGGTGGTAGTGGTGAAGGTGGCGTGGTGGGGTGTGGTGGTGGTGGTGGTGGTGGTGGCGTGGTGGTGGTTGTGGTGAGGTGGTGGGGTTGTGGTGGTGGTTTTGGTTGTAAGAGTAGGAATTTAATAATACAGGGTTAAAAGGGTAAATTTATATATCTTTTGTTAATATTTAAATA
>JAUPMG010201180.1:0-10003 GCA_031762675.1 Pachysandra terminalis
CATTTTTCAATTGATTTGTTGATTCTAAAGCAAGATGTATGGAAACCAAGAATCGACAATACAAAGAATGAGCACAAACAAAAGATGAGAAATGAGCACATTTGAATGAATACAGAAATTGTTCAAGTATGTGATCTAATGAAGAGCAATATTTGAAGATATATTCGATTAGATGCAAAGTATACCACAAATAGATATACCAGATTGAAGCCTCGATCAAGAAGAGGAGGAAAGGATTTTAACACAGAAATCAACATCAGATATAAATGCTGGGATTGGTTTCCTAAGAAGATGACATGAAACATTCCAGGCTACAAATAAGACAACAAACCAAATGAGATGGCCACTCTTGACTGCAAATATGAATCAAACGAAGTACTTACTTCTTATCCAGTGGTCACCAAACTTTTATTCTGCATTCAATCAAGTTTGTGCTATGATTTTCTCCTTGTTTCCACGAACACTGTTTGGAAAAACAAAAAATCGTAAGATCAAATTAAAGCACATTGTGTTGCAAGGGAAATGAAAATCCAATTAAGCTTCCAGTACTACAAAAATTTTGAGTAAGCCAGAATTCCATAAGAAAAGGAAAGTTATCATAAAAAACTAATACATTCCAGGGATGTAGATAACTGAATGATATCGCACAACAGACTGTCTCGTGAGAGATAAAACCCTAGCTACTCAACTGAACATTTGCATTTCTAGCAGAAAAAAATTTGAAATCTCAAACTAGTTACATGAAATTTAATATATTAGGATAAAGGTAAACCCTAATCATAACTCCACAACAGATCGATACTCAATCAACATCAAATAGAAAACAGAGAATTCCATCCAACAACAAAATGATATCATCATGGAGACAAGGAAATAGTTCAATACTTTAGCTTATCAAACCCTAGAACAGAAAGGTGAAACACCAATAACTACCAAACAAAAGCAGAATTTCAAGCTGATAAGAAATTCAGAAACCAATACATGAAATCAATCCAATTAAACATGAGGATCACGAATTCAAAAATTACAGTAGCTGCTTCAGCAATTGATTGAGAAGAACATAATCACAAGATCTGAAACAAAGAACAGATTTGAAACCCTAGTTCGATGACATCGTGGTGACGGCGACGGAGAGAGAGGAAATCGTGAGGGAGAGTGAGGGAGCGAGTGAAAATCGGGAGGGAGACCTGTAAAGGACTGGATTGAGAGGGGAAATCGTGAGGGAAGAGAGAGCTGTGAGGGGCGGGAGAGGAAAGCGCAGAGGACGGGAGAGAAAGGAAGAGAGGGAGAGGGAAAATCGCGGGTTAATACTTATACCTTTATCGGCGGTCTTGATAGACCACCGACTATACTTACCCCTTTCTCGGCAGTCTCCCAAAGACCGCCGACACTTCTTTACTAGCAGTTCTCTCAAGACCACCGACAATACTTACTCCTTTATCGGCGGTCCACTAAAAACCGCCGTTAATAATTACCTTTATCGGTGGTCTTCTTAGACCGCCGAGGTAACTATATATACCGGCGGTCTTTCTATGACCGCCGTTAAAGACCCTTTTTTTTGTAGTGCCAACTTGCTACCAGCTGAGCCACACATTGGTGGTTAATTCTTGTTACTATCAAAGTCCCAACTCCCAAGACTTTAAATGTGTTGATGTTAAGAATATGAAGAATCATACCATCGGTAAGTTTGGGTTTTCTTTTTAATAAAAATCTGCTTTTATAGATAAGTGTTAAAGTGTGAAATTAGAGATTACTTAAAAGGGTAATTTAGTGATTAACCTAATTAATCAGTCGAGTCAACATAAAATTTGGGCGAGTTTTACGAGTTACTCATTCAGGTTTTCTGGTGACCGACTAATTAACCCCCTATTTTTAGGGTGAGTTAACAAGTAGAACCACATATCCGAATAAGTCGGCTGAATTTTTCGAGTTACTTGCGAGTTTTAAAACACTGCTTTGAAAGCTTCTTCATGTTGTACTTAAGGAATAGAAATCTGATTAGAGGTATGTAACTATATGAGAATCATTTTGGTCCATATATTAACACGTTGTATTGCAAAGACGAATGGTTTAAACTTGAATACAAGCATGGGCGTAATCCAATCTATTAAAAACGTACCTTTGGTTAGGTTATGTGTATATAAATATCTTTGGTGTGTATATGTAGATATGAGAAATGGTATGGGTAAATATCCCAATGAAAGATTGACTCGTGTCAGGATTGTGATTGACATGTAGCAAGGTCTAATTGATATCCTTGGGTGAGACCCTCGGGAACTTCATGAATGAGAGCCATAGCCGGTTCGGGGAACGTATAATTGAATAGATATGGAGAAAAGGTAGTGCGCTATCACAACGATTCTTTACATTGCACAAGTCACGAGGCGACCGACATGTTTACAATGATTATACAATAAAGTTAATATCAACACATACTCCACTGGTGAGACCCTTGGAAACGTTAGGAATAACAACACTAACCGGTCCAAGGAACACGAGATTGCGACATTGATATAAAGAAAGGTAATGCGCTACCACAATGACTCTTTATATTATGCAAGTCACGAAGTGACTGCTACATTGGTAATAGTGAAATGAACTTCAATTTTAATAAGTGATTAGGACTAGGTTGTAATTTTCAAAAGCTTAGAACTTAAGATGTATACTTTTAGGGGCTAATAAGAAATAGAATTTAACATTTTTCTATTAGTGAAGTACTTAATGGCTAATATGAATATACACCAAATCACCGTCACTTTAAAATCTAATTAAGGACCGAGATCTATTCTTATAGGGATTGAATGTAAATCAAAGACAAATGAGATGAAGAGTTAAATAACCTAACTTTCATTCATCAAAATCCTAAAACATCTCTATTGTAGCGACAATTTGTATCCTAAAACATCTCTATTGTAGTGACAATTTGTATTTCATTTCATCGAAAGACATTTCTTCGCAAAAAATATAAAATCCTTTATATTCCAACACACAAGGATAACGTGAGTGTTGCTCAAATGAGCCAAAAGAAGGGTGCCCAAATAACCCTCTTACTAATATATTCTCCTATATATCTGCCAAACTCAGTTGAATGACGTGTGCCTCAGTTCACCATTTACGTTACTAATGTTAACACCACGTCGCACGCCCCATGCATGCTTTGTCTTTTACTACTGCCTGCAGCTCTGCAGTCTGCACCATCACATGAATGTATTCTCTTCTCAGAACCTCTTTCCATTCCATATATCTTATTAG
This sequence comes from Pachysandra terminalis, assembly GCA_031762675.1. Lineage (NCBI taxonomy): Eukaryota > Viridiplantae > Streptophyta > Magnoliopsida > Buxales > Buxaceae > Pachysandra > Pachysandra terminalis. The sequence continues at coordinate 3,253 of JAUPMG010201180.1, forward strand.
AGTAACAAGATCCTGTTTCTTAATGGAAGCAAAATTGTCAATAAGTAATCTCCTTACAGGGATCTTTTGCCTGGATTGCACCAGCTGCTTTGCCACTCCCTGACACATTAAAACTATCCCAATACTTCCAAGTTACTGACAAGTTGTCTATCGACTTGCTCACACCTTCCTATATTATCTGCATTTTGTTAAGCCCTAAGCAATCCACAGGTGTCGCATCGATTAGGGGATACTCTGAATTCCCATATAGCTGAATTGAATCGGTTATGGATTACTCTGAATTCCCACAAGGGACCGTTTGGATTGTAAGAAATCAAAGATTCATGAGAATTGGAATACATATGAATTATAACTTTTATGATTTCTAATTCATATGTATTGAAATTATGTTGTTTGGCTGACATGTTACTCATATATAGTTTAATTTATCTAATTTGTATAGTTAGTGTATATTGTTTTCCTTCACTAATTTAATTCAAGTGATGGATTCTCTTACACATAGAGATGGCAACAAGGTTTAATGTATCGGTATTAGATATCGGCAAGTTCAGATCTGGTAAAAAAAATAAAAAAAAGCATATTTTCAAATTAAAAAAATTGGATTGGACAGAATCGGTCACCAGATCAGCGGGATGATGGTCGGACCTGTGAAATCGATCGTCGAACCGGTGGGATTGATCTCCAAATTGACGGGAGCGGTCACCGAATCGCAAGACTCATCGCCAGACTGACTCTAAGTTGATTTATGGGTTGCCAAATCGTAATCATTGGAGGTGGAGTGGAGTTGGGTCGGTTACCCATTTAAACCACCCCAACAAAATACTTAGTTTACGTGGGAATTACAATAAACACCTCTAAAGATGTGAATTATAATTCCCATGAATCTTGGGAATTGGGCGTCTTTTTTTTTTCTTCCCCACATGAATTTTAATTCCCATGAAAATTGGTCATCCAAACGCAAGAATTGAAATTCACACTTGCAACTCTAATTCCCACCTCTGAATTCCTGCGATCCAAACAGACCCTAAGAAAAAAGTGATGGTTGTTAACTCAAATTATTTTTGTCCAAAAATTCCAATTAAAGATTAGGAATGTTAAGAAAAGTGTTGCACATGTCAATCCTAAAACAGACTAAAACAAGAAAAAAAGAAAAGTATTGGCATTATGAATATTTTACTTTAATATATAAAATTAAATTTTAATGTATGTTTAAAAAAATTACTTGTAAATGGAGAAATTTGGGCTAGTTATTCGAATTGCACAGCTTCTAGATTGATTTGCCCTATTAACTTGGTAGATTTGGGCTATTAACTTGGTTTAAAGCAATCCGGTTATGACTCGATAGCTCGATAACCGGTCGAATCAGTAAAAAATTTAACTCGATTACCTCTAATTTTAATAAAAATCATCAAAAAAATTATAAATTATACTAGCCCTTATACGATCCAAATCAAATCGGATTTCTTAGTCCCTTGCTAATCCGGGTCTGTAAATACTGATTTCTATTGGCATTTGATTTTATTATTATTATTATTTTTTTATTTTTGTTGTTGTTGTTGCAAATTTGGAAATACAATGAGTTGCTTTTTTGGCATTGCTATTTCAACAGTTTGACTCCTCAACCATAAAAGCATTTCCAGAAAGTTTACTCATTCGTTTCATTTATATTATTTTATTTTTGGGAAAACTATCCTTTCTTTTTATTGGATCGGATTCTCTCAAGTTATATCCACTGTTAGTTGGTTTAAAATCAATTAGAATGCAACACCTGGATAAAGTGCTTAACTCCATTAAATTTAAAATTTTTAAGTGCGTCCATTATTAATAATTACACTTTATCCTGTGTTTCAGCCTAATTGGATTCAAATCAACTAGGAGGTGATTATAACTTGAGAGGATCCAGTTCCACTAAGGACAGTTCCTTTGTTATGAATATGTGATGGGTGTGTTTCGAAGGTGAAATTATAATTTTGTCCTCACCTGAGTTGTTTTATAAAAGCCAAATTACAATTTTACCTCCGGATCCCATCACAAGGCGTGTTCATGAGAAAAGATCCACATATGTTCCATATATATATATATATATATATATTTTGGGGGGGGGGGGGGGGGTGGGGTGTGAATTCATATATATGCCACACAACAAGCTATAGAATTAATTTCAAGACTTATAAAAAAGGGAAAAAAAGAAAAAAAGATTGAAAAAGGTCGACCCTTACTTGGAATTGTAAAACAAACATGAACCACTGTGTATCGCATATTACACTGTCTACGGCAAAACAAATAATTAACTCAGATGCTATAGGTGCTGCATGTCCTTTGGGTTAAGTTTCAAGGGGTGTTGGCTTGAGCTTCTTGCTTTCCTTGTAGGCTCCGTAAAAAAAGGAGGTGAAGCCCCATAAGCAGAGAAGCAAAGACATGCCTTTCTCACCAGTGAATTTCTCATGAAACACAATCACTGATGCAATCTCTTGGAAAGGAAGCAACAAAGCCCCCCAAACTCCGGCAGACAAAGATGAAGTACAGAAGACGAGTCCAAATGCACCTAGCGTTGTCATCGGCCAAACTATCATGCTTGAAGCTAGTAGCAAATAGTACTTGGTTACGCCTAACCCAAACTCACTGGCTTCTCTTGGTATTGCCTGAACAAATTATACAAAAACCACCTAATTAGTTTGTCTTAATTGCTCTTGGGCGGATTTTATGAGAGAAAAATTATAATTTTGCCCTTAGATGTGTTTCACATCATACTCGGGATTCATAGGATGTGAGGAAAAAATTATTATTTTGTCCTCGTGTGTGTTTTACATGACACGCCCATCACAGGATGTGTTCGTCAGGATGATGGCTAAATTGTAATTTAACCATCACCTGTGTCTCTTATCACACGCCCATGCCCTTAGGTGTGTTTCACATCATACTCGGGATTCATAGGATGTGAGGAAAAAATTATTATTTCGCCCTCGTATGTGTTTTACATGACACGCCCATCACAGGATGTGTTCGTGAGGATGATGGCTAAATTGTAATTTAACCGTCACCTGTGTCTCTCATCACACGCCCATCACAGGGGTGTTTCATCACAGAGGATCCGCCTCTTGTTCATAAAGCAAAAGAAGAAATACAAGAACATTTCCTCTGGAATTTTGTCTAAAAGATTTGATGCACCCGTGTTGATCACAAGGGTGTTTCATCACATAGGATCTGCCTCTTGTTCATAAAACAAAAGAAGAAATACAAGAACATTTCCTCTGAAATTTTGTCTAGAAGATTTGCTGCACCCGTGTTGAAATGCTTGTACCATGCGTTACATTTCAGCACGAGGTACAAGCATTTCAAACAAGAGGTGCAACAGATCGTCCAGGCTTTTAGACCAGACGAAATGCTCTCAAGAAATATCCATAAAAATATATCCACAATTCTTACCTGAAAATCCTTGTTTATTAGCATCCCAATAGTACAAAAGATAGTAGCAATGAAGTTAACGCCAACCAAATACTGCAAAACCACAGAATAACTGATGACTTTGCTTGTCTTAGCATAAGCATATTCACTGCAAGGTAACATAAAACCACTCATTCCTGCCGTAGCGATTGTCAAGAGGAACCCTAACATGTAGTTACCATTAGAGACGCCGGGCAATTGGTCACTGATCTCCTTCTTCATCCCAAGTAGGACAGCACCCAATGTCATCAACACAATGGAATTGATTGAGAAAGGCGTGAACTTCTGCCGGACGATAAGCTTGGCAAAAATAGCAGTGAAGGCAAGGTTGGTGGCCATGAGCAGTGTCCCGGTTGATAAAGGAAGGAATGATAAGCCATACGAATACATAAGGCTAACTATTCCTGTAATGAAGCCTATTCCAACACTGAATGCCATTAGCTTGGGGGAAGCCAAGTTCTTGACACCGGACTTCCGGTCACGCATATATAAGACTGTGGTCGGAACAAGCAATATAGGGAATCCCACAACTTGTATCCAACTGTACATCCATTTCCGGTTACCGCCGTGCAAGTAGTAGACCCTAGTGAGCATCGGCCCTCCGATGTTGCCGACGGCACAGAAGGTGTAGCTTAGTAGGATCAGGCCCCATTTTGTGATTTGGGGTTTTTTGGGGTCCTCTTGGGTGTGGTTGTCTTCACAGGGTTGTCTACCAAGGATGCCTTCCTCAATTGTTTCAGTGTTCATGGCCATCTCACTATAAAAGCCAATATAGTGAAACAGATAACCAGGAATCTCTCACTCTATGCCAACTACTCTGAATTAAGTGTGTAAAAGAAAAGGAAATCACGTGTTGCTCTTATAAGGAAGAAAAAGGAAGAATGATTGCATGTGTCGCCTAGACGGCTTGAGGTTTGTATTTAAGACGATTTGTCGATCTTAGGATTATGATGATAATCCAACAATAAGGACTAGCAAAGTCACCTTCAACTTCAAACAGCTGTAGTAGGTACTTGCTGTCGCTTTACAATCAACTTTATCATAGTTTTGATGTAACATACTTTATTACTTGAACTGCCAGAAACATTTATGGGTTTCATGTTACTAAAATTATAAATAATGAGGTTGGGTTGACCAGTGAGACCCACTGAGTTAGTATAGAGAATAATATCAATAAAATTAGATTGAATGTATATTATTCAAATTCAATATTGTTGTAACCAATTATCAAGGTGTCTTACAATCTAAGATTCACTTTTATCTCAGTTATACTCATATAAATATATTTGTTTTGGCTACTCCTAAAATTAAGAAGAGTCACCCCAAATTCTGCAATCTCTTAGTTTGAATTCTACATGGTATCAGAGCCCAAGACCAACGTCTCAGATGCTGCAACCTCTTCTTCAACCTCCACCACCCTTCTTCCACCATCTTCAACCTCAATTAGCAACTTCCAACATTATGTTTCTCTCAAACTCGATAGAGGGAACTTTTTATTGTGGAAATCACATTTTCTTCCTATACTTTGAGCACATGATCTTCTCGGATATGTCAATGGAGATCTATCATATCCTTCTCATTTTCTTCTCACCAAAGAAAGGACAGCGTCTATAGAGGTCAATCCTGATTATTTGGCCTGGCAACGACAAGACCAACTCATCCTAAGTTGGTTTATATCTTCTCTCTCGGAAGAAGTTATTGCACACGTTGTCGGCCTTTCCTTGTCAAGAGAGGTATGGGTTGTATTAGAGAAAATGTTTGCTTCTCATTCCCGTGCCCGTGTTATGCAATTGCGTTTTTAGTTGTAGACATTAAAGAAATGAAATATGTCCATCATGGACTATTCGCGAAAGGCAAAATCAACCGCTGATGCTCTTGCTGTTGTAGCTCAGCCTGTCACTAATCTTGACTTGATTTTGTGTATTCTTGGTGGTTTAGGCACCGAATATGAATCCTTTGTAACCCCTATCACCACTCGGACTGACACCTACCTTCACCTTGATGATCTATATGATCTACTACTCAATCATGAGATGCCGATTGAACAAAAAAGCACATCTCTTGATAGTGCTTTTCCTTCAGAAAATGTTGCAACAAGACAACAAGAAAATTCTCACCACCGTTATACCCGTGGGCGATCACAGAATCCGAATCACAACAGAGGCTGTGGTCGCTGAAGAGGCCGTTACAATAATTCGGGTAATTTTTCTAACTTGAATCATGCCTCTCGACATCCAACACAGTCTCCTCTGTCCTCTTGCCAACTTTGTAATAGATTGGGACACACGGCCCTACAATGTTACCATCGATTTGATCACTCCTTTCAAGGTGATTCACATTCTCAGATGGCAGCATTACTTGCTACACCAACTGCTCCGGTTGATCTTCATTGGTACTTGGATTCCGGTGCGACAAACCATTTGACAGCCTATATGAATAATCTCAAGATTAGCACTGAATATAATGGTCCAGATCAAATCCGTGTGGGTAATGGGACAGGTTTGCAAATTTTAAATATTGGTTCATCTACTTTGATCACTCCTTCAAATTGAAAAAAATTCTTCATGGTCCTCATATTTCTAAGAATCTAATGTCTGTTCGTCAATTTACTCATGATAATAACGTCTACATTGAATTCTTTCCTCATATGTGTGTAATCAAGGATCTTCAATCGGTGAAGGTTCTATGTGAAGGACAGACTAAAGATGGTCTCTATTAGCTACTTCTACCATCACTACAAAATACAGGATTTTTGTCGGCGGTCCAAAACCGCGGGCAACGGTTTCCAGACCGCCGACAAAACCTTTGTCGATGGTTAGGGGGAACCCTGAGCAACGGCTGGTCGGGGAAAGCATTTTCGGCGGTACTGACGGCGGTTTCAGTAGACTGCCGACAATTAGAAGAACATCTTCGGCGGCAAGAAACTGCTGTTAAAGAGGGAAAGCACAACAATCTTTTTTAACCTTTTTTGGCGGTCCAGACCGCCAAGGAATAGATTAATGCTCGGCGATCTCAAAAATTTCCGTAAATTATTAATCCTTCTTTGGCGGTCTTAAATCATTGTTAAATAGGGTATTTATAATTTATATTGGTTATTTGTTGGTGGTCTGGACCGTCGAGGAATATAGGATTCAGCGGCGGTCATAGAACCACCGTTAAGTAGTTTTTTTTTTTTTTTGTTTTTTTTAAGAATTTCCTTACTAGCACAAGATTATGAACCTCTAAATAAATATAATTCAATTCTATGAAACCTGTAGAAGAACAAACACAATTCAAGTCTATTACACCTACAAGTGAACCTGTAAAA